>JAOUQT010330713.1:3019-13447 GCA_025769995.1 Xyliphius kryptos
TTATTTATTTATTTAAAAAGCAGTAACAACTGTATAAACCACAGCAAACTACCAGATCGAATTTTACATTTTATATTTCTTTTTCCCTCTTAATTTCTAACTAAATTTAGACAATATGTCTGAATTTCCCATAATTCCCTCTGGCATAATTTGCATTTCTCTTTCACAGAAAAGACAGTAAACACCAATTGAGTGCAGAGAAATTTAATATCCTCAGGTTTTAAAATAAATTACACAGACTGCGCACTGATATGTCTTTAGTCATTATGTTTGTTGTCAGAATGATAATACGGCTTTGTTCTTATCTCCATTAGCGTGTAGTTGCTAATCACTAATCCGAGAACAACATCCACAACCATAATACAAAAGTCATTTTCCTGGTAAATCCATGTGCTGCTTTGTTTTTTCTCCCACCAATCCACGTCCACACTGAAAGTTTTTCCAACATTATCTCCTAATTTTCACGACAGTGTGTATCGAAAATAAAGAATCAATCAATGTTAAAGTTAATCCGGTAAATAAATTTGCAACAGATCAGTTTGTTTGTGGAAAATATCATATAGATTGGATTTGAGATGAGGATTGTAACAACCCCACAGAAGTTTAAGAGACAAAAGCATGTTTATTTAATGTTGCACACTAAAACAATAAAAGCATGAAGTGTAGGGAGAGAAAACACAGAACAAGAACTGGTAATAAACTTTAGAACAACTAAGGCCAACAGCTGATATGCTGTTCCAGTACACTCTAGCTTACTTGTTCTGAAAAGGACACAGAACACATAATATGTTGAGAGCTTGAACATGAGACATAATCATAGTCACTCAAAAACATGAATGTTGCAAAGTCCTTAACAATGTGAAGCAAATTTCCTAATCCGATAATCAGGGATCAGTCTCTGGACGAAAGAGCGCTATGCAGTGTACCTAATACATGGCTTCGAGATTTAACGTGATCATAACTTAAAATCCGTGAATTCAAAAGTTAAAAAGCATAGTTCTCATGGGATTGACTTTCTGGACGTGAACGTAACCATGATGAAGCTGGTAATGGAGGAAATGCTCCGTCTGAGATCCGGGCGCTGCCAGCAGACAACATCCGTCTGTCATTTATCACAGAAAATTTATTTCAGTTAACTCATTTTACTCCACAGCTCAACCACCTGAGAGTGTGTGATAATTTCCCAAAACTGGCGTCTAAACTTCTTAAAATTCTTCTTGGCTTCGTCAGATCTGTGATCCTCTATTTTGGTGATGGTGATAGAGGATTTGATTTGACTTGGTGAGTGTGGTAATGCATAATTGCTAGTGGTGGTAGTGGTAATAGTTTTGGTGTTATTGGAGGTAGTATTGCTGGTGGTGGTTGGTGATAACAGTGGTGGGGTTAGTGATACTGTTGGTGGTGGTGTTGGTAATGGTTTTGGTAGCATTAGTAGTGGTGGTTATGGTTTTGGTGTTATTGGAAGTAGTGTTGTTTTTGGTGGTGATGTTGGTAGTGGTTTTGGTGTGGGTGTTTGTAATAGTAGTAGTGGTGTTAGTTTTGGTGTTGTTGTTGGTGGTGGTGTTGGTAATGGATTTGGTGGTTTTGCTGTTGGTCATGGTGTTGGAGGTGGTAATGTATTTGGTGGTTTTGCTGTTGGTCATGGTGTTGGAGGTGGCAAACCTGGAATCCCCAAAATGTCATCCTTTTATCTCTCCCTTAATACTCTAACTCCCTAAAGCCATTAAAGTGTAAACCACAAAATAACTTTACACACAAACTCCAACCATAAACACAAACATCTTAAACTAAGGCTTAACGCTAATTCTAAAACCTTAGACTGTAACCACAAAACTTTGTTCCTTAACTGCATGTTAGTACTTGACTCCACTCAAAAACTATCTTGTTTTTTATCCATAACATCATAATGTAAAACATTAAACTCTCAACCTCTAAACACTAACACTGTAACACTATCTACTTCCTTTTCAAATCCTAAACATTTTTCTCTTAAAATATTTTGGATATATAAACTGTGAAAATCACCAATACACCAGACATTCCAGCTCAACACAATTCATCTCACTTTGCGGCTTTCTAAAATTACAGAGAATTCATTTGTTTATTCCGGTATTGCTTGCGGTTTCCCTGCTGAGTTTTATATTGCTTGTGGTAATTAGCATATAAAACCTGCAGCAGAAAAATTGTTTTATGTCCTAGTTAGAGAGAAATGAGTTTATAACTTGAGCCAGGTGTTGAAGGTTTAAAGTTTCTTCTGGTTTTAGCCTCTAATTTGTTAGCAGTTAAAGCTAACTCCAAAAACAAAGTATTAATATCATGCAACACTTCATTTTAAAAACCAACTGTGTTTTGTATTAATCCAATTCTTTATTACAATAGTTCTTTATTATGCTAACAATTTCTACACTTGTTCTTTATTTTATTATGATATTCCCTTATAATGCTATCTCTATATTACGTGAATTATTATGCTAATTGTTTATTTTACTATTACATATTAAACAATTAATTATTATAGTTCCTCATCACACTACTTATATACAGTATTATGCTAGTTTTTTACGCTAGTTGTAACAGTGATGTATTATATTTTTCATGATTTTTTCCCATTAAATAAGCAGCATAATGCTGTATTGGAGATATGGAGCCTCCTTTGTAAGTAAAGTGTACTGCAGGTCTGCTGGTTGTCCCTGAGTTCTTGCCTTACCTAATCAAAAAAGCTTTACATTTTATCGGGTAGATTTCTTTTATGAAGCATTCCACATCTTATTTTTTTATTTCTTCATAGTAAAACATGATTTGAGTTTGTAACTTAGATATATTACATCTAATGGTGTTTTACAAGCATTGTGAGCATTTGGGTGAAATTCAATAAGAAAGTTTATTATTGTTATTGATTCTGCCATGAGTTTATGCAGACTGATATTAATGTGGCTAGTTCTAAACTCTCTTTAAATATATGGTTAGGTAGTGTAGGAGGTTGTTTATATATTATTCCAGCACTGAGGATTTTTCATTATTCAGAGTGTATATATAGGTCATGCAGTCTTAATACTGTACAACTCTACAACTCTAATACTATTTTCTTGTATTTTTATTTCCTTTCTCATACCTGGCATTGCACATTGCAGATATTTGCCACTGTGGCTGAGGTAGCAGACTTCAGTATAGGTGGGTGATCATTTTGCCAGTCATAATTTAGCTAAAGGCAGGGAAATGTGGATGTGGCTATGGTAGCATATTAATAGTGGGAAGGTGGGTTCTTTCCAGTCAGAATCTGATAGGGGGTTAATTCAGAACCGAGGTTATACTCCTGTTTACCAGTCCATAGGGATTGGCCTGTTACATCCAGGCACAGTGGCATTGATGCTGCTGCTCTCCCCCAAGATGGACATATTTGAACAGATTATGTGTAAAGTGCAGGAGCAGTTATCTCCGATGTGGAAGATTTCTGGCTGGTCATTGTAAAAAAGCCTGTCTTGTCTGCAGTGACTGCAGGCACACCATCTTCACTCACTGCAGGTCAGAGAGGCTGTGTTTTGTCTGCCTTGCCCCAAGATACACAAAGATTGAGGGTTCTGAAAAGAGCGTCAGTCTATGTAAAACTAAAAGTCTTATATTTAGAAGGAGGCTATATAGGTCACAGTATAAACTCTCACACTGAAGATATTTCTAATGTTAAGACTATTTATGCAAATCACAAAATCTCATGTATATAAACAAAGTTAATGGCACTGACAGATTTTCTACACTTCTGTGATGATTGGCAATACAGTGAGCCTAAATTCCATGCTTGACAGTGGCTCTCTGTTCCATCAATGAGACTGCTAAAATGAAGCTTAAAGAAGCTAGAGAAGTGCCTACTCTAGTTGTTCAAGGCCAACATGAGATGATACTGGGCACTAACGTTATCAAGCACATTCTTTATCTGTACAAGCAGTGTGATGCCTAATAGAAATCTGTGTCAGCCCTCTTTCCTCCTCGCATTCAGAATTAGAGAAGTTCCTGTCTATGCTTCCTGGTCTGGTCTGTTGGAGAGGTGAGAAAATCCCACACAGAATAGGCATGGCCAGGAGCAACTCAGCTGTGTGGCTGGAACCTGAAAATGAGTATTTGTTATGGGAAAGCTACCCAAGACTGAAGCTGTGTCTTATGGAAGCAGTGTGAGGACTGATGCTCAGCATCAAAAGGGATCATGGTGGCAGGAATAGTGAAGTCAATGTGGCAAGAGAATAGTGAAGTCAATGTGCCTAACAGCACCTCTGACAAACCCATGTTAGTGAAAACTAATGCTAAGCTAGCAAACTTTTTTTTTCTGTTTTGCTCTTGAAGATACACTGAACTGGTTGTGCAGTACAACTATCAGATTCATCTATCAGATCGGAGTCCATTCCGGCTTCCTTTCAGATGAGTGTCCCTGATTAAATCACAGAAGTTGGGCTAAGATCTAGGTGAGATAGAATAGAAAGAGGTTATTAGGAAGTCCACCTGCGAGTATGCATCTCCATTAGTTCTTGACTGGAAAAAATTGAGATATTTGTATATGAACAGATTTTCACTGGTTGAACCAATGGAAGAGGATCACCCTCTTCCTCATCCCTCATGGCAGCACTTGGAGAAATGCTCTTTATAGCACTATGGACCCTGACGTCTGGGTTATAATACAGTATATGGAGGGTTTACACAAAGATGAAAAAATGCTCTGCCTTTTCCGCTCTAATAGGTTTGAACAAGTACAATCGTTTGCTACAAGGTCTGTGCAATGACTGGACTCCTGATATGGAACAGGCTTTTTGTACATTGAAATTGATCTTGGCTTATATTGTTGTCCTGTCACAACCCAATTTTATTCAACCCTTAATACTGTCAGGTACATTCCTCCCCTGATGGCAATGTGCTATAACGGATAAAGGAAGGGAAAATCAGGGTGAGACCCATTGTATTTGCCAGCAAGTCACTTTTTCATCCCCAGCATGCCGGTTGGAGTTCTTGGCATAGATGTTGGCTGTCTGTTCAGCCATTGGTTGAATGGCCATATATATTTAAGGTATAGACCAACAAAAATCTGTTAACTCGCGTCAAGACAAAACAAAAGTTATACTACTGTGAGCAATGCTGGGTGGACAAGTTAGCCAGCTATAAATTTGATATCAAATATGTCCCAGGTCTAAATAATGTGGTCGCTCATGCCCTTGGCTATGTGCCTTTTATCTCAGACTACTAAAAGATCCCTATAAAACCTTATCTCTAAAGTGCAAGGCGTGACATGTAATACAATTTAAGGCAACTTTGGCTACTCCAGTTCCCATCCTGGGAATCCATGACTAGCTGATAATCATGATGAGATATTATTTGCCATTGTGGATGTTCTTGCTCAATATATTGAGGTGGATGAGATATCTGTTGTCCTGCTGTCACACAAAGAATGGGATACTGGAGCAAGAACCCTTCTTGGGAAAGCAGACACCACTCCATATCAGCCCATGGGTAATGGTAGCATGGAGAATTTTAATAGAAACCTTGGTTATAAGATCTACGCACTCTCCCCAGACACAAAGCCAACTGGCTCAGATGTTTTCAGACACTGACATTCATCTCAAGCTGTACAGTTCATGAGACAATGTGATATGCACCTTTTAATTTAATGTTTGGGCAGACTCCACCTCTCCCTGTTGATGTGTTCTTCCATACTGTATTAAATGATTTAGCTCTGGTCAGCTATGACAAGTATGGCATGTATCTTGAGAAAGATTTAAAGCATGCCATGTTGATGACTCTGATACATGGCACAAAAGAACAGCATCATCACACTGAGCTCTAACAGGAGAGTGAAAGAACCCACCATTGCAGTTGGTTAGCCTATGTTTGTGGCA
The DNA here is from genome assembly GCA_025769995.1 of Xyliphius kryptos. Lineage (NCBI taxonomy): Eukaryota > Metazoa > Chordata > Actinopteri > Siluriformes > Aspredinidae > Xyliphius > Xyliphius kryptos. The sequence goes on from JAOUQT010330713.1 coordinate 8,893, forward strand.
AACAAGAAGACTGGGAGTCCATAGTGTACATTGTAGTGGACAGGAACACTGAAACACACACAAGATCTGTGACACAGTCTCTGGACTGGAGAGAATTGTCCTTCATAATTTGTTAATACTGGTCAATTTCCTGCCAGTAGATGACACAGGTGTGCTGTAAAAAGTTAAAAATCTCTTTACGTGGTTAGTTGTTTACTGTATAATGATAGTCATTTATGCTAGATCGTGATGATTATTATTTATTATGCTACATTTTTATGCTAGTTGTTTATTATGTTATTTGTTTTTAATGCTTCTATATTATGTTATGAGAGAGAAAATAATAGAAAAAATAATAATAATTCACACCATGTCGTAAGGACAAACTTTCAAACTGCCTCTGTTTGTAAAGTCCATACTGTGGGCACACACACCCACTAGACAGAAAGAGAAAATGAGAGAGAGACATAATGAGTAAAAGAGAGAGAGAGAGAGAGAATGAAATTAATTTGGTTTTTTGGTTAGTATCATGCTGCTTAAACCCCGGAAAATGTTCATGCTAATTTCTAACTTAGTTAGAAATAGACTGTCTCGATTAGGGATCTGTATCGATCAAATAAATTCTCTTATTCCACTTATTTACCAAAGACTCTAAATCCCTTTTTCGATTCATTTTTTTCACTGGAACTCATTTAAAGGATGAGTAGCTGGCTAATGGAGGATGGAGTCTTGGGAGAATTCTTTTCTGCTCTCATCTTCAGGGAACTAAATAAATAACTCGATAACTAACCGTTTTTTCTGCAAATTAATTCCTCAAATAGAGTTTATTTTTCTTATTGCTAGCGAAATGCAGCGTCGCGTGGCATTTATGAATGATTTCCTGCCTCCCTCTGGCAGCAGCTTCTGTTTTTTTAACGTGAGACAGGGCTGATGGAAGCCATTACGGTGAATAAGATAAAGTAGACAAGCATTAATTTATATCTTATAAACAATGAGTCTTCAGCAGAGATTTTATACTGAAGCAATCGGATCTCCATCAGACTCATGCTCGGACTGGGACACAACGTCTAAACCTTCTGATCAATGACTTTTTTAGAAGGGTTGCACCATTTTTAAACATGTGAGGCTCATAATTTATTTCATAGCACTTATTCTGGACAGTGATTGGTCAAGATGGTAAAGTTTCTATGTCTTTTTAGATACTTTCAGGTTCCCTAGTTTCCACAAACTGTCTCAAAACATGCCAGTTAGGTTTGGGTTTTAAAACTTTCTGTTCCCAGCTGTTTGCACTCTCACATTATGATTTGGTTTTCAAAAAGTTCTTATATACTGTAAAGCATTTATGTAAAACTGCTTTGTGACAATATTCCATTATAAAAAGCATTATATATTTCCAAAAAGTTCATTTTCTGTCTGTATATACTGTCACATTACAGTTGGGTTTTCGAAAAGTTCTATTTCCTCCTATATGGTTGGGTTTTCGAAAAGTTCTGTTTCCGCCTGTAAACACTGTAACATTAGGGCTGGGTGTTTAAAAAGTTCTATTTTCACCTGTATACACTATCAAATTAGGGTTGGGTGTTTAAAAAGTTCTGCTTACGCTTGTATACACTGTCACATTATGATTGGATTTTTAAAATACATAGATTACTAAACCAATACACTTTTGTTCATTTGTCAGGTTTTTTTCACATAAATTGGGCACATTCATTCAGATTTTTAATGATGGAGGATAAACGTGTAGGAGGAAAACGGTTTCTAAATGTTTTTTTTTTTTTTGTAAACCATCTGTTTTGGCAATGAGAATTTGGTACATTTTTTACTGTTTAACCATCTGCCCTGGCGTGGATCAACGCCAGAGATGTCCATGTTGCAAATTGACAATAACACGCGCACACACACACAAATCTATTTTAGCGCCTGTTTACACTCAGTTCATCTGTGAAAAGGTTCCTGCGTTCACTCTGGTCCCTTCTGGCACTATCCAATTTAGCATATGCTGCTAAAGTTTAAAAAAAGCTGACACTGCTTTATCATAATATAATATTTATTTATTTATATATGTATTTGTTACAAACTGTAGAGCAGAAGCAAAAAAATACTCTGTTCAAAGTGCATTTAAAAAAATCTGGCAGGGTTTTGTAAAGTACAAAAAATGTATAAAAGTTGACAGGAAGCACGACAGCGTTAATCAGGAAGTCCAGAGTAGATCTGTAACCGTGGAAACTGGAAATCTGAACTCACCTTTCTTTCCCCTAGCTTTTTCACTCAATACTGGCTGTCTGTGGAATACTAATCACACACATTCCATCTGTGTGTGTGTGTGTGTGTGTGTGTGAAAAGCAAATGCATTCAGTATCAACGAGCAAGCGTGAAAACCTCAGCTAATCAAAATTACACCAGCAGATGAAAACACAAAATAACTGAATTGAAAGAGTTGAAAGCGGTTGAAAATGGATGAAAATTCATCCAGAACTGATTCTGGTATTTTTAGAAAAATGAAAAGGTGATAATTTGAATTAATAATCTGAGAAAATGACTAGAAATTAAGGAATTAAGGAAGGAATCAGTTCAGAAATGGAAGAGTGAAAATGTGGAAGGCCATCGGAGTCACGCAATCTTTCATATTCCATTATTAAAAATATTTTAGGCTGAGCTGCGACACATGAGTGCACCACTGTTGTTGATTATGTCATGCTTTCTTTAATTTCTGTCCTTTCATACACAGTTCTTGACCCCAAAACAATTCTCTATACGCTGCACAAATCCTTTGATTAACATCATCACCAGACTCAAACAAAATAAATCCATGTATGCTGCTCTGTTGTTGTGCAAATCACAAACGGGGAAGCCATTTTTTTCTGCACCACAGTCACAAATAAACTGACAGAACACGTTCAAACCTGTATAGCTGTGAGTGGAGAAACGGTGTCCTCGAACAGTGAATAGAAGAGTGAATTTTTAATGCCATTTTTGAGATCATTTTTAACCATATATAATGAATTAGCTAGAATACTACTCCTATAGACTGTGCAAAGTGCAGTTTGTCATAAATTGACACAAATAGTGATACTGAAATGAAATTAGGAAATGTCTTCAGTAAAATTTGTTGCAAATTTAAAAAATGTTGTATTGATGCAGAATGCAATTGAAATTTAAAGAGTCTTTGCATCACCAGATATTGCAATGGATGCAATTTCATTAAATTAGGTATGGACAGAAATTCATGATATTTGATGATGTTTAAGATTTTATATATTATGATATTAGCTAGAAAATTGGTAGATATTTGCTTTAACCTTTCTCACTAGGTGGCGCTAAGTTATAATTCAACTTCTGAAAAAACAATTCATATTTTAGGCAAAACATTAGGTTTTCCAAGTTATTTTGCAAAATTGCTTTGGGTCTATCACAGTGCTAATACAAAAGGAAAACATACATATACAGACAGGAACAATATATACCATATCAGATGTATGAAGTCTGTACAAAGTATATATTTGATGTCTTTGTATATTTGAAGAATGAAAAAGCGCAGAGTGAAATTACTGAGGTGAAGTCTGATCATGATTGTTTTTGTGTGTGTCAATAAACTCCAGTCTCATGATTCCTAAGGTCAAACTTCTGGACTTCAGACAGCCTGGAACTTATAACAGGAATTTCCTTCATTTTGAAAGTAAATAAATTTCCAAACCACTGTTAAAATGCTTATCTTGTATTTTTTGTTGTTGTTGTTGCCCGAGCCGGTAAAAGAATACGAGAGCTAGAATGAGCGCCAGAGCCAAAAGAGTAATTAATTTGAAACTGATCCTCCACGGAGCAAATTTACTTTCAATCTAATCAGTCTAGAACAGACCGAGTCTGTTTGTTTAAACACTTGTTGAAATATAAGAAACACAGAATGTGATAGATTTTAATGAATTGCCTCCAGATCAAAAACTTCCAAAAGTTGACAACAGAAAATAATTTCACTGGCATGGAGTTCTACTTTCTCCTAATGGAGTTTATGAATCATCAATAATGTTATTTTTGAGGCTAATGTTGCTAATGAGTAATAGATATCTAAAGCCACCAGGTTCAAATGATGAATAATTGCATGTCGAAATCTGAAACGGAGTCACGGCTGAAGCCTCGAGGAAGTTTGCACTCTGGAACAGCGCAGAGAAGGTTATATTTCTGCAGGCTGGAGGTAACTCTAACCTAACCACCAGCTTGGAAGTGTGTAACACCCCAATTGGATCAGTGTACCACTAAACTTTGTGCTATAAACTACTCACTTGGAGCTGTTTATCAGCCAATAGAGATGTGTACCACCCCGACTGGAGGTGTGTACAACCCACATGGATTTGTGTTCCTCCTTCTTGGTGTTGTGTTCCTCCCTCTCGGATTTGTGTTCCACCCCAATTATTGCAGTATTCCACGTCACTTGAACCTGTTACCCACTAACTTGGAGATTCAAATCAATTCAATTTTATTTATAAAGCGCTTTTAACCACAAGCATTGTCCCAAAGCAGCTTTACAAAAAACGTTTTTATTCCAGATGAGTAACGGTGGCAAGGAAAAACTCCCTGAGTA
>JAOUQT010330730.1:0-13446 GCA_025769995.1 Xyliphius kryptos
GTCGGGCATCATGTGGGCGACCACCTTAAATCCAGCATCTTTAGCTAGGTGGAAGGACTCGCACACGGCTCGAACCGTGTGTCCTCTGAAAGATCAAGACCACACAAACACCATGATCACATCAACAATTAGAAACATCACAGTTCAGCAGCTGGTGCTTTAACTAAATCTAAAATGCTTGATGATATGACCCTGTTAGTTCCACATTTTAAAATAGTTCCAGTTCCCCATGTGGCCCTTTAGAGAGGCCCGTGGCTTAACCACATTCTAATAAACCATAACATAAATGCCATCACAATGCAGCTGCTGGTGCTTTAACTGGAACTAAAAAGCTTTATGATATGACCATGTTAGTTTCTCCTTTAAAAGAGTTCCAGTTCCCTGTGTGGCCCTTAAGAGAGGCCCTTGGCTCAACGCCGTTTTAATTACCCATGACATAAATGCCATCACAATGCAGCAGCTGGTGCTTTAACTACAACTAAAAAGTATTAATGATATTAGCGTGCTGGTCCCTCCCTCTAAATTAGTTGTAAAATTCCTGTGTGGCCCTTAAGAGAGGCCCCTGGCTCAACTCTGTTCTAATATACCATGATATAAACACAGTCACAGTGCAGCAGCTGTTCTTTTGGAATCTAATGGTTGGCACCTGTTGGTGTCTCGCGCCACGTCCTCGTACACGCTCTGCACGCCAATCTCCAGCCTGGTGCAGCCGTACAGCAGCATGTCGCTCAGATGGCGCTTCAGACAGTAATCCGGCCGCGTCTCGATGGTTATCCCCACGCATTTAGTGTTACTTCGCTCCGAGTACCTGCAGAGGTAAAAAGAAAATAGAACGCCATTTCTTTTTAACATCAAGAAATTGAAGGCTGAGGTGGGTGTGGTGGGTGGAGGATACAAGGATGGGTCAAAACGTAGTGGGGTGGTTGGTTGGATGCTGCAGAGGCACTTGTTTAGGTGGACGGATGACCTCAGAAAGAGACATTTCCTCCTTCTCCTTTATTGCTCCAAGATCTAAAAATTTGTTGTTGTTTTCCTGCCGTTCACCTTCTTAAGCCCCTTGGAGATCAAATCTGCAGCCAAAATTAAAGTGGCGCCTCACAGGCTACTGATTAGCACCTAGAACAATTACTGTAATCACATCATCTTAGAATGGGGGGGGGGGGTAATCCTAAGGACATGCAGTCCCTACCCACACACAGCTATGAAATGGCGGGCACAGTGAAGATCGGCCCTGCTGTCATAGAAAGCCACCAAGCCTGCGGTTGTGATGTGGTGAAGGTAATCCCAGCTGATGGTTGTGCTGAGGGTGATATTTGCTGTGATCATGGTGGTGGTGTGTGTGGTAATTACTTTACTGCCTCAGACACACTGTTGGAGACGTGGCCTGACAGAGCATCATGAAGATTACGGATGAAAAAATCTCTGTAGTCTTCAGGAAGAGCCATGAAGGTCCCACCCATTACAATGAACTCCACCTTATCCACACTGTGGCCCAGCTGTTTTAGCTGCACACAAATACACAGATTCCAATTTTAGTTGTGTTTTATGATGTAAAAATGTACATTCTGTTGAATCACTTTATTAAAGACTCTATATCAAATGTGATGTGCTGTTCGGATCTGACTCACCTGTTCCACTCGGTGTCTGGTCTGCAGGTACGGGTCGTATCGAGCACGGATGGCCCTCATGGATGTCGGCTGTAATCAGCGATCACATGGTTTAAAGTTTGTTTTGATCTTGATGTATTAACATTAATCTGCTAATTCTTATATGAAAACGAAAATTCAGAATGCCATCACAGATGGTCTTTACCTCATAACCTGTGTATGACTGTGTAGAGTATTCAAAATCTGAGTCAGGACCCCCGGGACAATATCTGCTCATTACAGGACACACAGAGAGTTACAGAGTTAACCACACACTGCAACTGTAACAGCCACCAAGGCGATAAACACAGTCACTGAGGCAGAAACAGTGAGATAAAGACATTCACCAAACGCTAAACACAGTCACCGAGGCAATAAACACAGTCGCCGAGGCGATAACACACGGTCAATTAGGAAAGCACAGTCACTAAAGCAGGCACAGTGAGATAAACAGTTACCAAGATGCTGAACACAGTCACATAAGCGACAGACACAATCAGCGAGGCGACAAACACAGTCACCTAGGCAAGCAGTCACTGAAGCAGGCACAGTGAGATAAACAGTCACGGAAGCGCTGAACTCAGTCAGCAAAGCAGGCACAGTGAGAAAAACACAGTCAGGTGCACAGTCACACAGTGATGCAGGTGGCTGGTTTCGTGGGTGTGGTTTGTACCTATGAGGTACTTACACACAGATGTTTCCTGTGAAGGTGATGTGTGGACATCGATGAGGTTTACACATCACAGCCACCACAGCGATCTGAACACAACACATAAACAAACACACAACTCCTTGAGAAACAGAACAGCACCACCAGGTGTAGCAGCTGAGCCAAGACAGGAGGAGGGCTGATGTTTGTGGGAGGTGACATACGCACCCCACTTGCTGTGCGGATGGGTTTAGCCTTCAGTTTGGGTATGAGTGCTCGGCGGTACTGTGGGGGTACGGCAGCGATGATATCCACGAGGCGCGGCTGCGCAGAAAGTCCGTACTTGGCTGACGTCTTCGTCTTCAGCCTTAAAAACATCACACGTCACGCAATGAAAACACAGTGGACCTGGCTGACGATACTTTTATGATGTCACAGTTTCTGTGTGATGTCATCATAGCCTATCCCTGCTTGCAAAGACTGGACACATCCCTCATACCCCTATTAGAATGACATCACCTGGTACCAGGTAAACCTACCAACTAAAAGTAAGTTGAAGAGCCAAGTACTTCCTACATCATGCTTTTCTGCCACCTGGTTGCTTTTTACAACAAATACGACTGAACGTTTAAAAAAAAAGTCATTCTTTACACAAAAGACTTATAAACATTGGGAGTAAAATCATAACTTCATACTCTAACCAACAGATCAAAGTCTTTTGACCGGATGTCGGCACCACGGGACTCCGAACACTATGACGTCACACATCTTTGTTTATTTTTATTGAGTGCCCTTAAATTGCTCTCTAACGAGGAAGTTGTGTCCTATCCCATTCCATTAAGACACGTACTTGTTGAGGTTGATGTCTTTGCCCTGCTCATGAGCCTCGACCAGCTGCTTGATGACGTCAGCTATCGTCATCATCATCAGTTCAGCACGACTGACGTCACCTGAGAGCAATCGGATAACAGTCGTTCAGTTAGTAATTAATGTGATTCTCGTTAGCAGGATTATTTAGATTACATCAGATTAGATTTTTGTATTAGATTAAAAGGCTACACGCGTTAGCATTAGCACGTTAGCATGCCGGATTATGACAGTTCGATAGTAAACATGGCAAACTGAGGCACTTACTCTTCTTCCTCGGCTTCCCCATCGTTTCGACAGATGTCTAAATGTTAAATGTCTATATAAACAGAACCGAACTACACGTGTAGATACATGCACACAGACATTTATATCCACAAACTACTGCGTGCCGCCAAGTATCGCAAAGTGTCGCGAAGCTTGGCCTCGGTACGAGACTTTGGCGCCCTCTGGTGAACCACCATAAACGGTAAAATCAGACGAAATACACTGACAGTTGCCAAATCTGTTGTGACAAACCGTACGACTTTTTTTGCGTTTTTGCTAACTTTTGGAGACTTTGAGCTCACATAGTCTTACGTCACTGTTTAAAGCTACTGCTATATACATATATATACAGAGGCTGGTCATAAATTTGGTATGTCATGAAATATTTTAGTAGTTGCATTCAAAAAATGTAGCTTGTATATTAGTCATTCTTTACACACACATTGATATATTTAAAATGTTTATTTCTTATAATTTTAATCCTTATAACTGACAACGAATGAAAATCCCAAATTCGGTATCTCAGAAAATTGAAATATTATTTAAGACCGAGACATATAAAGAATTTTTAGAAATGTCGGCCAACTCAAAAGAAAGAGCATGTAGAGCACTCAATATTTAGTAGGCTCTCATTTGGCCTGGATCACTGTAGCATTGGCATTGAGGTGATCAGACAGTGGCGCTGCTCAAGGGACTTGAGAGCCCAAGTTGTTGTGGTAGTGTCCTTCAGCTCTTCTGATTTGTTGGCTCTGGTGTATCGCAGCTTCCTCTTCACAATACCTCATAGATTTTCTGTGGGCTTTAGTCTCTATTGCCAATTAAGAACGAGGACACTATGGTCCTTAGGTACTGGTAGTTTTGTTGGAAAATAAAATCTGCATCTCTATAAAGTTGCTCAGTAGCAGGAAGTGCTCTAAAACCTTCTGGTAGATGGACGGACGTGACCTCGGACCTCAAAAAACACAATGGCGCAACACCAGCAGAGGCCATGGCACCCCAAACTATTTATTTATTTGTAATAGTGAGACAGACAGATACTTTAGAATTCTTTATTGATCACGAAGGAAAGTGCCCTAGTGCAACAATAAATTATGTTAAACTGAATATATATTTGTAAAGTGTCAATATGAAAGTGTTCAATAGTGAGTAAATAAACATATACAGTATATATACATGACCGACTATATTACTTTTAGGACTATACAATATATTAAAATAATAATATTGACATCGTGTGTTTGTTTGTGGCATGGGTTAAGGAGGTGTATCTAATAAAGCGGCCGGTGTGTGTGTTTGTGTTTATATACAGTATATGTATGTCTAAGAGTGTATGTATGTATGTATGTGTGTGTTTATATGCAGTATGTTTATGTTTGTGCTTGTATGAATGTGTGTATGTGAGTTTATATGTGTGAGTGTGTGTGTATAAGAGTGTGTGTGTGTGTGTGTGTGTGTGTGTGTGTGTGTGTGTGTGTGTGTGTGTTGCTCTAAAGGGTGTGACTACTTTAAACCAGGCGTTGTCGGAAGGTTTGGCTGGAAACGCGTTCTTAGTTTTAGTTAAAGCCGATCTCTGTCCTGAGTCGGTAGTTTAACGCTGGTTTTGAGTCGCTGATCGTCGGTATTAAATCGCTTTAAATCGGCAGTCTGGGGGAAGTCGCGGCTGAAGAGCACAGAGACGTGTGTGTTTTTTTTTCTTTTTCTCTCTCAGTAAAGCGAACAGTTCCTGTTAAAGCTTTAGCAGAATGAGAACGTTCCGGTTCCTGCCCGAGGCCCGCTGTGCGGATGAGGAACCCAGCAGGAACTTTTCGGAACTGTTTCAGAAGCTGGACGTGAACAAAGATGGGAAGGTGGATGTGGCGGAGCTGCGGGCGGGCCTGGGGGCTATGGGCCTCTCTGTGGGCGCCGACGCGGCTCAGGTAACGAACCCTGCGCGGTCCTCACCCTGACAAACGGAACCCTCTGTGGTTCCTGCACGGTCCTCACATTGACAAACGGAACCCTCTGTGGTTCCTGCGCGGTCCTCACACTGAAAAAACGGAACCCTCTGTGGTTCCTGCACGGTCCTCACACTGACAAACGGAACCCTCTGTGGTTCCTGCGTGGTCCTCACACTGAAAAAACGGAATCGTCTTTGGTTCCTGCACAGTCCTCACACTGACCTACAGAACTGCCTGTAGTTCATGCACGATCCTCACACTGACACAACTGGAACCATCTGTGGTTCCTGCATGGTCCTCACACTGACAAACGAAACTGTCTGTAGTTCCTGCACGGTTCGTACACTGGCACAGCTGGAACCATGTGTGGTTCCTGCATGGTCCTCAAATGGTCCATGGTCACACAAATGGAACCGTCTGTGGTTCTTGCCCTGTGGTTCGTGCGCGGTCCTCACACTTATAAACGGAACCGTCTGTGGTTTCTGCTCGGTTCTCTCACTGACGAACAGAACTGTTAATGGTTCGTGCACTGTGGTTTCTGCGCCGTCCTTTCACTGACACAAACTGAACCGTCCATGGTTCCTGCACTGTGATTCCTGCACCGTCCTCACACTGACAAACAGAACCATCTGTGGTTCCTGCACGGTCCTCACACAGACCCAACCGGACCGGTCTGTGGTTCCTGCACAATTTTCACACTGACACAAAGTAAACTGTCTATAGTTCCTGCACGGTCCCCACACTGACACAAACTGAACAGTTTGTATTTCCTGCACAGTCCTCACACTGACCAACAGAACCATCTGTAGTTCCTGCACAGTCCTCACACTGACCAACAGAACCATCTGTAGTTCCTGCACGGTCCTCACACTGACACAACTGGAACCATCTGTGATTCCTGCACAGTCCTCTCACTGACCCAAACAGAACCGTCTGTGGTTCCTGTTCATCAGTGGAACTTTATTCCTAACTTTAGCATCACAATGGTTTTCTATGGTTCCTTTGAGTTAACATTTGTATAATGCAGCTTCCTCTCTTATTAAGCCATGTGTTCGTGGGCGGAGACAAATGGTACGTGAACGTTAAACCAGACAGGTGAGATTGAAATTAAAGGTGAGCTTTGGAACCTTAAGACTCGCCCATTTTCAAACAAAAGCCTCCTGCCTCACACACTTAGTTCAAGCTCAAACCTGAGTTCAGCAACAGTGTAGATCAGCCATGTACAGATTATTTAGAGATCAGGTGTCCGTATTTAACAATTAGAAAAATTATATAAACTGTATAAATCCTGTGAGTCCATCCTCCAGGACAGCAACGCTATCAGTCCAACAGAAGTCCAGGTTTCATCCCATAATCGTCGTAGCTGCAATGCTCCGGTATTGGCATGAACAAAGAGCCAGCGAAACCTCAAAGAAAGACTAGATACGCAGTTTGAGTTAATAGCACCTTACTTTGAGGGTAGGTGCAGCTGGTGATTGTCTTCTCCAATAACCAAATTCACAGCAATTGGCCTATGATTTGGTTTAGCCTTCTAACTTCTATGAAAAAAAAAATTCCAGAATACACACATTTATTTCCAAAGTCCAAAAAAATAACTTTGCAATTTGGAACTATGTGTTTGCTAGCAAAATTAGTGGAGCAAGAATTATCCAAAAAAGTTGGACTTTTCCATTCCTTCAGGCAGCTACATACAAGTTAAATACGTTAAAATTGAATTATTCTCCAAAAAATTCCTCAACTTTTTCTATCCATAAAAAAGTTGCTTAATTTCCTTTGGGATGAATAAAGTAATTTATCTATCTGGCATCAATCCTGCTATCCTCTACTCTTCCCGTGGATGAAACCCTTCACAGCTCTGTGTTGTCTTTCTTCTACAGAGGATCATCTCCTCCGGAGATTCAGATAAAGACGAGCAGCTGGACTTTCTGGAGTTCTGCAATTACCTTAAGGAACATGAGAAGAAACTCAACCTGACCTTTAAGAGTCTGGATAAAAACCACGATGGTACGTGTAAAACCTGAGTGAGCATGACGGTGGGAGGTTTCATGACCAAACTCGTGATCAGCTGAAATGAAATTCATGAATATCTCATTTATTATCCGAAAGACTCTTTACATAAAGATGTTTAAAATAAAACTGTGGTTTGGTTTCCTCTGCAGGTCGCATCGACTACACCGAGATCCAGCAGGCGCTGAAGGATCTGGGTCTGAACATCTCCAAGGAAAATGCTGAGAAGATTCTGAAAAGGTCCAATCCAATCACATGCATAGATATACAGCGCCCTCCATAAATATTGGTGTTCTTTGGTTACTACTAAATTAATTCGTTATCTTTCACTTAATCTGTTATGAGGGTCACAAGGGGCTTTCCCATGACCATCCGGGGAGAACGTCTTGGGTCTGGGCAGATACAGGGCCAATCTATTGCTGGGCACACAGTCGCTCACACATTATATGTGGCAATTTAGAACATTCAGTGTACCTTGAATCCATGTTTTTGGACTGTGGGAGGAAACCGTAGAACCCAGAGGAAATTTACACGGACATGGGGAGAACATGCTAACTACTAAGCCACCGGGCCGCTCCTTCTAATAAATACGTTTAAAATAAAATATGGGACAACAATGCAAAAAAGAGAAACATCAAAGCTTTAATTGAATTGCCTTTATTTGGTGGTGAAAAAACACACATAAATAAATCTTTTAAATGAAAAGAAAATGGCGCCCCTGGTGTTAGTACTTTGTACAACCTCCTTTTGCCAACAAGACAGCACTTAATCTTCTCCTATAACTTTTCACAAGATTGGAGAATACAGAAAGAGGGATCTTGAACCGTTTCTCTTTGCACAACCTCTCTAAATCATCCAGAGTCCGGGTCTTCTCCTATGCATTCTCCTCTTTTTAGATCTCCTTACAGGCTTTCTACTGGGGACTAAGATGGTCATGAAAGGAGCTTGATTTTGTACCTTGGGTACCAGATGCTGTACAATAGAATAAAATAAAAACATAAAATAATATTTAAAATAGAAAAATCAGGTAAAGGCAAATAAAAAATATGTAAAATGAAGAATGTTCCAGAGTGTTTCAACCAAGACCGGGGTAGTGGGTGGTTAGGTTGTTGGGCTATCATTCTGAAGGTTTGGGGTTCAAATCCCAGGTCCATTGACATTACCAATGTGGGTCCCTGAGCAAGGCCCTTTACCCTCATTGCTCCAAGGGGGCTGTATCATGGCTGACCCTGAGTTCTAACCCCAATCATTAAGTTGGGATACTTGTAAGACGCTTTAGATAGACGCGTCCGCTAATTGACCAAAGTGTAAAAATGCAGGTAGGTATCCAGCCTATTTACAGGATTTGGTACATTGTTCTTTATTTGGCGGTCTTTCAGGTTGGTCGATGAGGTGGAGTATGTTTGAATTTGGGGAATTGTTAAACATTTTGTGTATATTTGAGTTTAGATATGCATGCTTCCTTTCCTTTTGGTAGGTAGTGCATCATTGTTAGTAGAGTGTTATGTGCTATGCACATTGGGGAAGGATTTTCCTTTTAGAAGGTATGGGTCTGCCAGTTGGATGTGGCCTATTGTAAATTGTTTGATCTGCCTTGGTTTTGGATGCTAGTGGTATGTTTTCAATTTATAGTTGGGTCTACTTCTTGTAGTTTGTTGTTTTTGAGGAGGTCCAATTGCTTTTGCCATTTTCCTTTTTTTATGTATTGGCTAGGGACAATCGATCTGAAGGTTGGGGGTTTAAATAGCACTGACGTTACCAATGTGTCTTCCTGAGCAAGGCCCTTAACCTTGATTGCTCCAGGGTTTCTGTGTTTTACCCTTTGTTCCGACCCCAACTATTAAGTGGGATACTTGTAAGTCGCTTTGGATAAAAGCGTCACTAAATGACAAAATCTGTTGATGCTGGGATTGATGTAATCAGCTGGGGTTTGCATTTCTAGCCATTGGGTCAGCTTCCTCTTTTCCTATCACTTCACAATGTGCTGGAACCCAGACAAACTTTGTGTTTGTGTACGTTTTGGATGTGGTAGGGTTGTTCGAAGATAATGCATTCAGTACAAGGCACTGACTGGCCTACAGGACAGTCTCTGGATCTGCCCCCTCTTACCTTCAATCCATCTTTCCTAAATACACTCCAACTCGTTCACTGCGCTCTAGTGATTATTTAACCTCATCGCTGCGCTAATTCTCTTATATGTTCACCACGGCGAAATGGTGGAACGATCTTCCCAACACCATCCGTAAGAATTACCCAGCATGTTCAAAAAAAACTTCTCAAAACACACCTCTTCCACAAACACTTGCTATAAATATATTTAAAAAATAGAGCCAGATCTAATAATGCATAGGTTTGTATGATACTACAGTGTAGCTGTGTTTTCCTAAACTACTGACTTTGGGTGTTCTCTCATTTGTAAGTCGCTTTGGATTAAAGTGTCTGCTAGATGACTAAATGTAAATTTAGTATATGTAAATGTATGTATATGTAAATGTGCTATAGCTGCTGTAACTTTAGCATCAGTTTTGGATCAGTTGGTGTAGCTTGTGATTTGTGTAGTGGAAAATGGCTTATGATTTCTGCATGGTTGTGGGTTTGGTCTCTTGTTTAGTATGTTTATTGTCCAGAATTATTTCCAGAGGCTGTGGAACAGCCAAAAGCAGCTGGTTTGAGGTTAAAGTGCAATGTGAAATGTACAGGTAAATGCAATGTAGAGTGACATTTAAAAAGGCCATTACAGATGTGTTCATGTGATTCAGATCTACACAACTCAACAGGAGCATAAAACAACACACTGCTGGAGACCTGAACGTTGGGTTTATTTCCAGTGTTTAGGTTTCAGTGCCGAGTGGCACGGTGGCATAGTGCTTTGCCCGTTCACCTCTCAGTACTGGGGCTTACCACACATTTGGACACATGTCCCTTTGTGCCTGTGTACTATTAGATTAAGGTACCTTCAGACCACATACGTTTTGAGTGTTTTAGTTCTTTCATCTTTAACATTTGAATTAAGTAATCAATTTGATTTATTAATTGAGTAATTGAAAGTTTAAGTGACTTGATGCTTGGATATTTAAGTGATCTGTTGTTTTAACTCTCTCTCTGCAGTATTGACGTGGACGGAACCATGACTGTGGAGTGGAACGAGTGGAGGGAACATTTCCTCTTTAATCCCGCAACGGATCTGGACGAGATTTTACGCTACTGGAAACATTCTACGGTCAGCTGTTACCAAATATCCACCTTATTAAAGTTTATTAAACATGCTGGCTCATTAACATCACCTAACACCAGAGGTCACTAATAGGCAGACCCAGATGTTGTAAACTATTGGTTTAATTTTCGGGTTGTTTTTAGTGGCTACGGTGCGGGCGTCACAGATTTAGGAGTGCAGCGCATGTACTGGCGAAGTACGAAGCAAGAAGCAGCAGTTGCAGTCACAGAAAGGCTCATGCAGACTGTGTGATATAAAAAAAGGAAAGACGATAGTAAAAAGCAACTTTTCAAGCAAGGAACGGACCGTATTTATTCTTTATTGTAGCATTTTAGTAACTTTTCCTTTTAACATGTACTTTATGATCCATCCAGCCAAGAATGTTTCGGGCACTGGGCAAATACACCCAGGACACAGTGCCAATCCATCGCTGGGCACACTCACTCACACAGACTATATAGGGGCAATTTAGAGCAGCCAGTTTACCTTGAATCCATGTTTTGAAACTGTGGAAGGAAACTAGAGAACCTGGTGGAAACCCACAGATCATAATTTGTACCTGGATCCCTAACACTAAGAGGGCCTTGGCCTTACCAAATTTCCTTTAACTTGCCCTTACTGAGTTATAATTAAATATTAAAACAATTTATTCATTCATTATCTTGTGCTTTTGGGTCCGGGACGGGAGGGGGGAGTTGGTTCCCCATGCCCATCCAGGGAAAAACATTTTGGGCACTGGGCAGATACACCTAGGACAGGTTTGGGCACACTCACTCACACAGTCACAGACACTATATGGGGCAATTTAGTGCAGTCTCAATGTACCTTGTTTTTGGACTGTGGGAGAAAACCGTAGAACCTGGAGGAAACCCACATGAACAAAGATCCCCAGTGCTGAGAGGCGAAAATGCTAAACAATAAGCCACCATACCGCCCACCAGTGTAAATCCAGTGTAGGTGTAATAAAATACAATTAATCTGATCAAACTTTCTATCCGTAATCAAGATTCCAGCATTTATTTCTCATTCAGTTGGTCCCATTAGAGGACGCCACTGCATGTAATTGATCTCTCTATATCATCCAACCATCTCCATGAGTTTCCATGTGCTAAATGCTGTGCACTGCGCTGTAGGTGCTGGATATTGGAGACAGTCTAACTATTCCGGATGAGTTTACCAAGAAGGAGAAAATGAGTGGCCAGTGGTGGAAACAGCTGGTTGCCGGCGCGGCAGCGGGAGCTGTGTCACGTACGGGGACTGCACCTCTGGACAGGATGAAAGTCTTCATGCAGGTAAATTCTTGTAGGTTAATATAAGGACTTGCGCTTATCTTTGTTCCAGCAACTGTAAACATCTGGCACGGAGAGTTGCTTTCTATCACAGGAGGGCTGTGTTTCTGAGGTTCCAACATCTGTGCTTCTATTCCAGGTTCACGCATCAAAATCCAACAACATCAGCATGGTAAGTGGTTTTAAGCAGATGATTAAAGAGGGAGGACTGGCCTCCCTGTGGAGGGGCAATGGGGTCAATGTGCTAAAGATCGCTCCAGAGACAGCCATCAAGTTCATGGCGTATGAGCAGGTGAATCCCAACTACACGATGGATGAGCACATATGCAAAAAAAAAATCTCCTGGGGTCGTTTAACTTGCATCTTACTTTTGTTTCGTCAGTATAAGAAGCTTTTAACTTCAGAAGGAGGGACGATTCAGACGCATGAAAGGTTCCTGGCAGGTTCTATGGCTGGAGCTTCAGCACAGACTGCCATCTACCCCATGGAGGTAAGAACAGTGAGAGTCGGGACTAAGCAGTTAAACCTCCTAAGGGTCGGGTTTTAAAACGGTCCGAACTCTTAATAGTGAGGTCCGATTAAGGATTGAGGTCACTGATAGGCGGACGGTGGTCCAAACCCAGACGTCGCTCACTGCAGATTCAAAACGAAAAACTATCAAGATTATTTTCATTGGCGGAACATTTCCCGTTTTTACGGTATGGCCGTCGCTGTGCAGTAAACTCGGCTCAAACGCGTGCACAGTAAGAGCACCGATGGCGCTACACAGCCAATCAGATCTGTGCAGATTCGAGAGCACGCAGTGTGCACTGGTGAGTTGTGAAGTGAAAAGTGGCCCAAGAACAGCATCTCCACAGTGAAAAAACATGGTATCGGAAGCATCTCGTTGTGGGGATGTTTTTCAGCTGCAGGGACTAGGAAACTGGTCTGAGTCGAGGGGAAGATGGATGATGCTAAATACAGGGATATTCTTAAGCAAAACCTGTTTGCTGCTGTTTAGCAGAAACCATCTAACTTGAAGGAGCTTGAGCAGTTTTGCCTTGAGGAATGCGCAAAAATCCCAGTGGCAAGATGTGGAAAACTCAAAGAGACTTGCAGCTGTAATTGCTGCAAAAGGTGGTTTCACAAAGTACTGACTTCCAGAGGTGGCAGAAGTACGAGTTCCTTACTTAAGTAAAAGAACTAGTAATCTAGTGAAAAAAAACTACTCAAGTGAAAGTTGAAGTATGACTAACATTTTTAACTTAAGTAAAAGTATAAAAGTTCATTCTCTCAAATGTACTGTACAAAAGTAAAAGTATTTCTTCAAAAATCATTTGTAACTCAAATTTCTATAACAGGGTCTTTCTTTTTTATTGAAGCCCCATCATATGAAAACATACTGCACACCACTATTTAGTGGCTGAATAAGAATTTTTTTAGTAGAAGTAATGTTTAGAATTCAGAACTACAATAACCAATCAATATTACAGTAATGCTTTGTTTTGATGCTACATTAATCAAAAACTAATCTAATGAGAGGCCAGAATGTCTCTTTAACCTCAATAGTAGCTGGTTCTCAAAGTTCTTT
>JAOUQT010330738.1:0-13445 GCA_025769995.1 Xyliphius kryptos
CAGCCTTTTATACGGCGCCCGGGGAGCAATTGGGGTTAGGTGCCTTGCTCAAGGGCACTTCAGCCATGGTACTTGGTAGGACTGGGAATCGAACCGGCGACCTTTAGGTTGCAAGGCTGGTTCCCTAACCACAAGCCTACAACTGCAATGCAAGTTGAGCATTAATGCTACACATCGCTAATGTGCTGCTTCACCCTCGTATCCAAATGAAACAAATAAGCATTATTATACTGAATAAATGTTTCTGTTTGGGAACATGAAGTTTCTAAATAAAGAGCATTTTGAGACGGACTTAGTCCACATGTAGCTGGGTATCTCCCCAAAATTGTTTTTAAAAAGTAAATATTCACACGGAATTGTTTTAAAAAAAGTTTTCATCCACATTAAGCCGCACAAACACACAAATCGATTGTAATTTGTCTTAAACACAGCAAAGCGCATAGATGTCAGTGTATCATAAAGCTAAAATCTGTCAGCCAATCAGAATCCTTCAAAACAAAACACCCAAGCTCCAAGTTCTCCTTCTCCTGTGCCGCTAAATGCATTGTAACAATTTGGTTTGTAAAAAGAAATGAGCACAAATCTTCTGAATTAACATAAGAATCAGCACGTCTCCGGAAGCATTTATTTTCTTCACACTCAAAATAAATAACAGTCACATGTGCGATGTTAAAGTCACATTATTTGTCACAGACGGTTCAGTACCCTAAAACGCCCTTTTCACATAAAGTACATAAACAGAAAATCTTTCTGAAATCTCCACTTTGTGCGGACTTTTTTTTATAAATAAATGTTTTTGGTGATGTAAAACTACTATTTCATGTGGATACTAGGCCCGAAAGCACAAAAATGTATGTTTTTCGTCTGATTTTATTTATTTATATTTTCATTATCGTTCATCATAGTTTAAATAACCTTACGGGCCAGATGTGTCATGCCTGCAAGCCACATCTGGCCCATGGACCGCCTATTGCCGACCTATGCTGTATACTGAAGCAGCCTACTACCTCTGTTAGCATTTTCTGTCATCCACAACTGAAAGACAAAACTAATTTAATATATTGTTCAAAATATTTTAAAAATATTTATTGTTCTAAATGCTGAACCTAAAATGCTAAAACATAAACATACTTTACAAGTAAACACAGCAGCTACATTAAAGAAACAGATTACATTGTGTAAAAAAG
Organism: Xyliphius kryptos; assembly: GCA_025769995.1. NCBI lineage: Eukaryota > Metazoa > Chordata > Actinopteri > Siluriformes > Aspredinidae > Xyliphius > Xyliphius kryptos. The sequence continues at coordinate 1,188 of JAOUQT010330738.1, forward strand.
GGCATTACAAAATCCATGCTAATAGAAAAAGTTAAAAAAAAAGTTAAAAATATGCCAGTTATCTTGTTAACTCAATTTCCCTTCTTAACAGTTTATTTCCCTCTTGTATTCCTCTGTTTTTGTTCTACTTGGCATTTTTTTAAGCATGCCATCTGAATTAGTCAAGTTTTAGCTTTGTAGTTAATAGCAAAGACCCCATTTCATCCAAAGTGTTGCATTTAATGGCAATACCGAATGAACGAACAACTGAATGTAGAAAAAAAGAACCCACCCAAGGACATGACAGAGAATCACAATACCAAATGTCAGCCTTGTAGGTAATCGGAAAGTGGGAGAAATAGTGATGAGTCAGTGAGGAATTTGCCTATTATAGATGGCAGAGGTTTGTTTTTGCTTTTTTGTAACTTTGGAAACAGTCTTAAAGATTTTTTTTTTATCTTTGGCATGTGGAATCATGAAATCATAGACATCTTACCACAGAACATGCTTTCACTTTCTTTCATCTAACCACTGAAAATGTTACCATCTCCGAGGACAGAATACTTGTAGGTATTATTAAGAAAATTCAGACATGACTTCTTGTTTGCATAAAACAGGTTTAGATTGCATTTCATGAGGAGGTGGTGAAATGTGTATGTGAGAATAATTTTTTAAAGTCTATTATTGTCTCCAAACAGACATATTTAATATAAGTTTCTGCCCTTGGTACTGAGATTTACCCTAATCCTGATCCACATCAGCGTCACTGCAGTGCTAAACACAATTTATTGCCCACTTTGTAATGGTTTAGTAAGGGTTTTGTAACATTTACAGACCTTAGTAAAAAAAAAAAAAAAAAAAGAATAACATTGCATGAACAATTGAAATAAACTTTAAATGAACAGGGTACAGAGTAGTGTATCTAATAAAGATTATTTTACAACTGAAGCAAAGTTAGTTTCCCAAGAAATGCTTAATGCTCAGATTTTAATGGTCAAGCACATCATTTAGTTGCTTGTTATAGTTTTACAGCAGTCCGTTGCTATGGTTTATGGACTGCTATAGTGACACTAGGCTTGTGTTGTGCATATGCAAAAGCCCCAAAAAACACTTTTAAATGATTAAGATTTTAATGATCATTTATTTAGTAACTACCACCTAATAAGAAGGACGAAATATTTTCCTAGATCTGTTAACCAATATCATTTCTGCATCATAATGTTCTGAACGTTACATTAACAATATACAGCTTCTGGGATTGGGAGTGAAGCTTCCCCATTCCAGAATTCTCATCAAATTTCACACAGAGCCTTATCTTACCTCACCTATGGTTATCAGGTGAAGTTGTAAACTGCATTGTACATGACGTTTCCATTTTATAATCATTCCAAAATTCGAGTTAAGGCCACTTGAATAAAAGAAGCATTCATTTTAGCTTCACGTCTTCACATTTAGTTATTTTACATTTAGTTATTTAGCAGACACTTTTATCCAAAGCGACTTACAAGTATCCTAACCTGGTTGGGATCAGAACTCAGGGTTGATACAGAACCCTGGAGCAATGAAGATTAAGGGTTTTGCTCAAGGACCCACATTGGTCGCTTCAGTGGACTTGGAATTTGAACCCCCAACCTTCTGATTGAGAGTCCAACAGGCTAACCACTGAGCTACCACCTCCTACCAAGAACAAAATGTGGACCCTTAACCTTAAATCCACAGATATAGCCGGGTAAATTGCCCCAAAACAAACATCAGACACGTGCTATCTGTTGTTTTTAGTTGGTCACGAAAGCATAGTTATACAGTCTGCCCAACAACACGCTGACTATATGAATTCTTCTGGAGTTTATAGTGGTGAGGAAAAAATAGGTCCGGCACTGTTATATTGGGGAAGGGCTTAATAATGTGACATATGCTTCTCTGCAGATCAGACAGTAACAAATATTTGACCGATTTAAACATAATTAATTTTTTATGTCTAAAACCTTTATACTGCATTATAAATGCATAACATTTAGCTTAAGCAGTTATTATTTCTACCTTTCAACATGTTACACAGTAAACATTACACTGATTATAATAGCTCTTTAGGTGTCAGTTTTGCTGTTTTCTGTTTTCTCCATGTTGGAGGAATACCACAGTGGAGCTGGTTCTTCCTAAACTACTGACTTGTGTTGTTATATAAAAGCATCTGCTAAATGACTGAATGTAAATGTAATAATAAACAGGGAGTGGTAGCTCAGTGGTTAGGGTGTTGGACTATCAATTACAAGGTTAAATAAGAAAATATAAATATAAAATATAAACAGGTAAATGTCAGAAAAGGCATTGGAATGACATTTTTAAAATGTTGCTTTTACCGTGCCGTGTGATGAAATCAATGCACCGGTCCACTATAACTGGAATATCAGCTTCCATTAGCTGCTGCTGACTTAGCATATCGCCGGAGCTCCCAGCTGCCCTCTGGATTGCTGTCACCCAGCCATGGAAATCCAACTTCCTCTCACCCTCAATGTACAAAGTCCTAAATTCAGAAAATAAGAAAGTCAGATTAAATCTGTAAAATTAGATGATGTTTAATCAGGATTTTTTTAAAACAGATTTTGAAATAAAATGACACACTTACCTTCCCCGCTCAACCAGCACGAGACTTTCATTATCCTTTGCTAGATAAGAGAGATCCAGGAAAAAAAAGTAAAATTTTAAACAGATGAAAGTGGATTTGTTACACAATTAAAAATAAATCAATACATTCATTTATTAATTTACTCATCATCTTCTACTTAATCTTCTACGAGGGTCGCGGTGGGGTTCCCCATAATAATAAACATTAATGATAAGTGAGTGTGTGTCCAGCGAAAGATTGGCGCCCTGTCCTGGGAAGATCATCAATTGAGATAAGTTTTGGGACATTTAGAAAAGACATTTTTATATCCCATTCCAAGTCCTCCATTTTCAGTGAGATCGGGTTTCACTCTTCTCCTTGTGCAGTTTCTGTGACCTCATGATTCTCATTTGGTCCGACATGCAATTTGAGCTGTGAGGTCTTCTACAGACAGGTGTGAGCCTTTCCCAATTAAATCCAATCAGTTTAATACAACACAACTGGACTCCAAATAATGAGTAGAAGAAATGGACAGCATGTCACAGCAAAGGGTCTGAATACTTTTGACCATGTGATTATTTCTTATTATTTCTTTTTTAATAAATTTGCAAAAAATGTCTTAAATTCTGTTTTTTTCTGTCAATATGGGGGTGCTGAGTGTACATTAATGAGAATTTTTTTTTTTTTTTTTTTTTTTGAGCAAATGGCTGCAATGAAACAATGACATATTTAAAGGGTTCTGACTTCTTTACAAGTTTCCATATTCTCCTTATTCACCGGGTTTCCTCTGGGTTCTCTGGTTTCCTCCCACAGTCCAAAAACATGGATTCAAGGTAAATTGGCTGCTCAAACTTACCCCATATTGTGTGTATTAGTGTGTGAGTAAGTGTGTGCTCAGCGATAAATTCCCTGTCCTGGGTGGATTTGCCCAACGCCCAAAATGTTCTCCCCTGGATGGGGATGGGGAACCCCACCGCGACCCTAGTAGAGGATTAAGTAGAAGATCATGAATAAATTAATTATTCTTATTATCAAAAACAACTGAAAATATTTATTTGACATTATTTCAAAAACATTAATAACACAGGTCAAAGTCAATTCCAATGTTTTTGTGCTAATTGTGTTTCCTTTTTTTTGTTTTGGTGAAAATCTTTTTTATTACCTCTACTGAGTATTACTGGCTTACTTCATTTTTCTGTTCTGTGCTCTTAAACTAATTATGTCATTAGAATCCCTGGGGCTTTTTACCTTAATTTAATGCTTCCCTTAATAAAACCACCAGCTCTTTACCATTTATCACCTTTTCTGCTTTATTAAGTCTTTAGACTCCTCAGGGTTTTTTATTTGAATGGGCTTAAACTCAGCACCACACAGCAGCATTATTTGTAAATCTTTACTACAAATAGTACAAGTTAAAAGTTTGGACACACCTTCTTAGTGCTCTATTGTCTATTTTCTCCATGTACTGTATATATATATACTTCACCATATAAATGGATTTTGTAGTTTTACAATTTCAGACTGTAGTACACCTGTTTACTTTTTTGTTAGTGTCCTGTTGGTTCTCACAGAACAGGTATAATTTGTGCTGCTGTAGTGTCATTTAAACAACTTAGTGACACTGCTGGAATAGGCATAATGCACCAACCAAATAATACCTGCTCTGTGGTGCATTAGAGAACAGAGTAAAGGGGACTAACACAGTTAGTACTGTAGTTCGCACACATACAGACTACAGTCTGTAATTGTAGGACTACAAAGTCCAGCTTTACGGTAAGTGGAACTCATAATATGAACAATAAGCAGACAAAAAAGGATGCGTGTCCAAACATTTTACCGTAGGATGTGAATATATAAAAGTACTCACAGAGCTCCTGAAGTTTGTTCAGGTGGATGCTCTCCCGACCATCTACGTCCTCCAAAAACACATGCAAAGTCGAATTCTCCAGACAGAACCAGCCCAGTCTCCAGCTCTCCAGGTTCAAAGGGTCTTTGTAGCGCAGCCGCCCAATCCGCTCGAAATCCTTTTGCAGCAAGTCTTCTGCACGTGATGGAATAAACGACTATAGACATGAAAATAAAATGAGAGAAAAAGAAATGAGTGTGGTAGCTCAGTGTTAGGCTAACAATCTGCAGGTCGTGGGTTCAAATCCCAGGTTCACTGAAGGTACCAATGTGGGTCCTTGAGCAAGGCCCTTAAACCTCATTGCACAGGGATAAGTCGCTTTGGATAAAAGTGTTTGCTGAATGACCAAATATAAATTTAAAAATCTTATTGTGCTGCTAAAATGAATGCTAAAACTAAAAACAACTTTATGCCTTTATGCCCGCTGCTCTGAAGCCATGGTGTATTGTTGATAAGAAAAATAACAAAGCTGAATTTAACAAATCATTTTCAAGTCCAAGTGGTGCCTTCACCGTACTTTTGGAAAAAAATGGAAAAACATTGACGATACCGAACATCTGTAACCGAAGTTTTAAAGGCCTTGAGTGATGTGTTTATAATTTTACATTAACACTACCAATGTAACACATGCAATTAAAAAATAATAGGTATGTCCTGTAACTAGGTTTAAAATGTTGGGCTTTCAAAAAAAATAAGATTATATAAGGAATAGAAGCAAACTTTTTAATTTAAATGTCATCTAAGGCTTGTTTTTTCTTTTATAAGTTACAGAAAACATCAGTGCATTTACAGTTCATGTTCCTATGAAACACACTTCAATATACTTAACAATCTGAAGACTGTCATACTGATCAAGTTAAGATGAAGGCTAACATCACAGACACTACATTGTAGAAGTGTTACCTTGGCAATGGACTTGACCCATTCCTTCATGGAATCAGGACTGTCAGTGCCGAATAAGTACAGACGCTCAGCATCTGAGTAGATTTCAAAGGAGTGATCATATCTGAACGAGAAGGAGAAAACAATCAGGCAACACAGAAAACAGTCACAAAAGTGGAAGGACAGTAGAACAGGTGCATAGACACATATTAAATTCAGATTAGGGCTTGAACCAGAAAGTAAATGTACTAACATTCAGGTGTCCTGTCAACAGCATGTGAAAAAAAAGCAATCTAGCAGAAGAATACTCTAATTTCAATCAAAATCTAAATGAGCGTCAGCTTTATTATATAAATTATAATTCCACATACAAGGAATTTGGGCTGTTAGATTGTGTGTGTCTCTACAACAATAATTATACACACTTCAACAAAGAGATCTACAATACAATTATAGTGTACAATAAAATATATTTAGTCATTTACAAATACAAAATACAAACAAAATATTATGTAATATGATATTCAGACAACCAATATACAATAAAAAACAAACAGATGTGCAATGTTCAGAAGGTGAACATAAGGTGCATTAGGTGCTTGGTGTAGTATGGGCAGTATAACCTGGTCTCGTAAATATAATATGGATTGTCATAATGTCATTTTGTCAATTTCTACAGTCCACACTGTATGACAAATATGTTTTGGACTTTGTGTTTCACATTTTAAGGCGGGTTCTGCTGATGAGGTCAATGTTCTGCAATGATATGTGAAAATAAAATAAAGTCAGCTGAGCATCTAAATGCACTAAATGAATCCTTGTTGCTTTCCTAATTGAACAAATGTAGTCCATGACGACAATGTCGAGTTTATCATGATTAAATTTTCATTAATGGGCTTAAATGATCATTAAGACTCAAGCCAGTATAATGTAATGTGTATGTATAGAACCTCAAACAAACAAAAAATTATTGCTGAGTTTAAAAAAAAAACGATTTCACAATTGATGTCATTTTATTAAGGTAAATATCAGTAATAAGTAGGACCCTAAAGCTTGTAGTAAGGGAAAAAAGCAGGACAAGGAATATACAAGGAATATATATGGTTCTGTGGATAGGCATGCAGGTACATACCCATGTGTCTCAGGTGTATTAACAGCAAGGCAGACAATCTCTTTCATCTTCAGGCCTCCATTAGGTGTAGCATTCTTATCACTCTCATAGTAATTAAAATTACCATCATTTAGCACACACCACCTCCTGCTGAAGTCTGATGGACATAATATAAAACAACAAAGTATTAATCCACCAGCAACAATAATATATTTGGTAATTTTGTATTCTTAATGTACAGTGATCTGAACACTGGTACATTAACGTAAGGAAGGTCCATGGTTAGGTTTCAAATATTCGAATAGTTGATATTCACTTCATGGAACAGTGACCTATATTTACTGTTCAAAGTACAGAGATGAAGAGAACTGAAGTTTCGTTAGTACAGGCGTGCCCAAAATGTTGATCGCACAGTACATGGTGGTAGATCGCAGTTTAACAATCCATGTCATGTTTGTACAGACTTTATGACTTTTTTCTTCCCTCTGTTCTTGCATTTCTCATTTCTTGCATGAAACAGGTAGTGAGTTATCCTTAGTTAAGTTTGTCACATGACTTATATGTCATAGTTCACAGTGTCTGCAGAATAGAGTTAGATTTTGCTTGCCATACTTTTATGATTCCAGCTTGTTGTTATTTCCTGCTGTTGTTACTTCTTGGGAAATGTATCACTTGCATGTTATATTTATATTTACATTTAACTCTAACATTACAAGTGTAAGAGTAAAATGTTGCATAATATGTTGCATATAAATATTTGTCGACAACAATTAAGTAACAGATACCCTGACAGATACTTGTACATTCATTTAAAGAAAAAAAATGTATGTGGCACGTTTTCTTACAAACACAAGAAACATGAAAATAATGAATTCCAGATATCAGTCCACCCTCACTCATGAGAACTGGCATCAGCAGCTACTGACTCCTCCCACCTGGCTGACAGCATTCAGTGCAAATCATAAGAATAATAGTGGGTTTTTTTTCAGTGGCTTGCCTTGTTCATTCATTTATTAATTATCTTCCGCTTAATCCTCTATTAGGGTCACGGGGGGCCTGGGCAAATACACCCAGGACAGGGCACCAATGCATAGCTGGGATTGCATTGTATTGTAATAATATCAACATGATGTGGGTAAAAAGGTTTAAACAGTAAAGTTTAAAACAATAAAAATGATGAATGCTGGTAGATCACGATGACCTGTCCACTACAAAAAGTCGATCTCAGGCCAGAAAAGTATTGGCACACCTGCTTTAGTATATTCATGTTTGAGGACAATAGTGAGTGTAGCTCACAACAAAATCTCAGTGGGACTGGGGTCTCAATTTTAAATTGTTAATTTATTTTTTTTAGTTGATTTGCGCATATGATATGGATTTTTTTAAATATAAACTATTTCTATGCTGCTAAAGAATAATCATTCAGCCATTAATCATCCAGTCGTTGATATATTCTGGAGCTCAATACCACTTACCCATTGTGGCACAAGGATGTGATGGGTGGCGCCTGTAGATGGGAGACAGGCTTAAGGCACAGATCAGGTAAATGGTAACAACTGCTGGTGATCATTGTTTCTATTTATCTCTCCGCCTGTGTGTTAGTATAAGGAGGCTATAGAGAGCAGATTGAATACCCAAGGTAGCATACCTGTTTAAGGCTAAAATACTGAAGTACTGTTAAAGCCTAGTAACATTTGATTACACAAGTACTTTTGGCAAAATAAAGCCTTATTGTTTTTCCATACCTGTCCGTTTTCTGGTGTCACAACCACAAACTTATTACACATTTAGAAACTTTAGCACTTTTTCCTTTAGGAAAGGAAGGGTTCAAGATTTCCTGCACACTGCAACAATGGTTTTGAAAATGGTGCCACAGGATTGCACGCTGACATGGGGGTTTAGGCTTTGGACTGTAAAGCTGCTTTGTGACAATACACTGTTGTAAAATGCGCTATATAAATAAATTACTTGAACTTGAACTTTTTGTTTTATAATCTGGCAGAATCTTAATCTTGTAACATTCCTGCATGAATTCTCTTAAACCTCACTATTTTGGTTTTGACTCACAACTCACAACTGATCCACCGTATTATTCAACCGTCTCATTATAGGATTTTTTTGCCTCCCTTTTGCATCTGAAGTAACCACACGGACTGGGTGAGAACTGAGGCCAATAAAAGAAAATAATATGAAAAAAAAAAAATGGGATTTTACACCTCAATCGAGTCTATTAGTTCATTTTCATGTACTTTAGTGCAGTTCATTTCCAAAGTCCTCTAACCGTCCACCACCATGCTTGACAGATATTGCAGTACTATTATGACATGTTATTCTAATCAGTATATATACTGAATATAATATAATTATAGAACATTCACGATGTGAAAAATTAAAGTCATAGTTAAGTCAACAAGCATTTATCTACACAAAACTGAATTAGAAAGACTGCACTACATAAAGCATTCTTACATTCATACAAACATACATACATTCATACATACTTACATATTGCTATCTGCTTGTGCAGAACATAAAGACTCACCTTCTTTATTCTTCCGTTCAGTGATTGGACGAGCCATGGAGGCGGTCTTAAACAAAAAGCCATTGTGAGTTATGGATGGAGGAGCCATGTAGTGCTCTGTATGCATGGCCAGTTTCGTTTGCGATCTGGGGATGTCTGTGTGCAAAAAAAATGCAAGTCAGATTCCCAGTACAACAGATAGAAACACTTGGCTGTTTGGAACACTGACCTATGCTGCGGTTCTGCATAAGGAACACCTCCTGCAACTTCTGCCCGTGGTGATTGGCCAGAGAGAAAGGAGAGGGAAATTCTACAACACCTGTGTCGCAGTTTACATCGGCACCACAAAACACAAGTGCAAGGGTCTCGCACACATCATTGGACTGCACATTAATACACAGCGCCTGCAAAATAGTGGGTAATGAGTCAACTTCAAAATAAAACTTAATGTAAAACTGAATTCTCTAATGAGTACATTGGATTTTAGTCAAAAGGACCAGCTTACTCATGATACATGGGCAAATGTATGTGAACACTTCCTAATATGGATCAGTTTTCCATCCAGCCTATGGGCCAGGCCTATTAACTCAAAGTGATGAAGAGATTAATTTTGCCTACTGTGCTTACACACAGAGGAATTTGTCCTTCACATTTAAGCCAGCCATGCAGAAAAAAAAACACATATACACACTGAGTGAAGTGAGCACATGGGCCCAAAGTGGTGGGCAGCCTTGTATGCGGCGCCCAGGGAGCAATTGGGGTTAGGTGCCTAGCCCAAGCCCCACTTTATCTGTACTAAGGACAAAGAAACTGTGATGTACACAAGTTGAATAATAAATACCTAAAAAACATTTGACTTTCAAGACATTGGTCATACGATAAGTGTGTACATGACAATGTATGAGGTGTTAACAAATAATTCAAGGAGGCTTGATTGTCATTTTCATCACACGTAGCATGTCATTAAAACAAAATTATGGCCCACGGACCCAGAGTAATCAGTATGTGCTCAAGTTGCAAAGGACCTAACACAAATTTGTCTTGCTGGAGTCATGAGGACCTGATAGAAATTAAATCAATTGTCAAATTTTGTCTGTTATAAATAGAGAGTGTGTTGTTGGAAACTGGTATCTTAATTCTGAAAATCTAATTTATACTGGCATGTTGCAAAACACACACACGCACACACAAATCAGGCACCTCTTTTTGTACTTAAGCACAATATGCTTCAATAATTTAACCACAAGCTAAAGCCCAGCCAGTCTGTTTAAATAAAGCCTATTCCTGTACCCTACATTATTTAAAACTACAATACAATTTTTTTACAAATAAAGTTACATTTAATAACTTAAACTTTAGCCTTTAATAATTAGCTATTTTTATAAATACTCTTTAAAAACTATAATCATTTTAGAAAAAAATCTAGTGTTGTTTTGCAGAAATAAAAAAAAATTGCAGGGCGACTTAGTGGTTAGCACATTTGCCTCTCAGCGCTGGGGATTCCCGGTTCGAATCCCAATCTGGGTGGAGTTTGCATATTCTCCTCGTGTCTGCATGGTTTTCCTCCGGGTTCTCCGGTTTCCTCCCACATCCCAAAAACATGAAGGTAAATTGAATGCTCTAAATTGCCCTGTATAGTGTGTGTATGTTTGTGACTGTGTGAGTGTGTACCCAGCGATGGATTGGCGCCCTGTCCTGGGTGTATCTGCCCAGCGCCTGAGATGTTCTCATATGTCATTGATAAAGAAGTTATAGTATGACTATTTAGGAGCAAACTTATGTTTTGGATAATTGGTTTTATTATGTGCAACTCAATTTTAATAATAAAAACCACAATTATGTGAAATTTAATCAAAAACATCAGATAATCACACCTACTCACCACACCTGTAGGACATGACCTGCTTACAGGTAATATAATACGCAACACAGTTGGAACAAATCATCATGCCAATTAAGAAATCCTGCCTATTATTTGTAAACTCAGTTAACCAAACAAAAATAATTCAACTTTTTTTATATTATATAATCCCACTTACATTAGAATTTATAATTATTTTTAATTAAAAAAAAAAACACATGGCCAATTTGTTGATCTTTCAATTTGGTTTTAGTTTAAAACCTTTACCTTGGGATTTTATGGGTATTTTGTATTGAGTAAGCGGTTAAGGCAGTTGTAATTTTACTGGAACGAAAAAAACTGTGTGGGTGGTGTAAGGGGACATGGTGTATGCTAAGCACCGTGCTGACTCACAAACTAAGTAAAGGTAATATATGAATGTTTAAGTGAATGTCAGTGAGTACTTGGTGTGGACAGGCATATGACAAAAAGAAACAAGACAACACAGAGATAAAGCTAATCATTGAAGAGCAACCATTCATACAAACATAATTAACCAGGCAGGGTTTTTAACAAAAGATACGTATTGAAATGCTCAAGTAAACACATCTTTCTTAATCATTACCGTATTGTTTATATGTGAAAAGAAACCGATACTCAAGTGGGTGCTGAGGCTTTATGGTCAGGACTCTTTCGTGTTTGTAGAAGTACCATGTTTGTGATGTCACTGATATAGAACACAATGCTAACAAATGCATTTTAGCTCATTCTACTGATCTGCTTAAACTGAGACAATACTATTTCTAGGTTCCCAAACCCCAAAAAACATGTTCATGTACCATGAAACCGCTACAGGTCTGTGCTCTTTACCTGATCCAGTCTGAAAATATATTAAACACACTACATACGTACTAGATCAAGGTTTTACAAAGAGAAAAGTATTAACTAAAAGTACCACAAGACCACTGCTGGTTAGAGTTTCAGAGACGAAGCATGAGACAAAGTAAAGTGGGTGGAGCTGTTATACAAACATCCCTGTGTATAAGTTTTTTTTTACTATCTTTAAGCCTAATGGACATGACTAAAAGGCAATGATTACTCATAGTATCACTCCACAAAGTCACCAACCATATGCAATGTTCCATATGCAAAGTGTAGTTTTTTAAAACAGTATAGATGAATTAGTGAATTAGTTCAATCAAAACCTAACCAACCAAAATGCTTATAGAGAAAATGGATACAAAATGTTAAATACGTGACTTTGAATTTCTGTTCTATTAGTTTTGACTAATAACAATGCATTGGTTTAAAAATGATAAATAAAAACAGTTCCAAATATAAAGAAGAAAGTAAAAAAAGACTAGAAACCAAGTCGATAAAGAACAGTGTGTTTATACAGCTGAGTTCCTTTTCA
>JAOUQT010330749.1:0-13445 GCA_025769995.1 Xyliphius kryptos
ACATATACATTTCAGATGTTTAATCTCCCCAAACCCTCACTCTATAATAATACCTTCATTTAAAATATATAACCTCCAAACACCATCACTCATTCAAACACAACTGCCTTTCAACTTTTACATTGTCAGGTTCTCCACCGGAGCGCAGCACGGCTATTCCACTTGTAGTTTGTATATATAGGGCACAGACATATTCCAAGCTCAACTTGTGAGACAGTGGTTCAGGGAGCATGAGACATCATTTTCTGTCCTGATCCTGAAACCCCATTAAGTGAGGACGATGGCACAGTAAATGTGTGCCATAATGAAAACTAAAGGCGCTCCAAACTCATTTTTTCTTGTCGAAGGTCCAGTGTGTACATTTCAGATATATATATATTGTGTATGTCTGAATAAAGACTGAGGTTTAATGCACGTTTCATTCATTCGTTTACACAGATGGTTGTCAGCCAATAGAAGTCGTTACTAATAACATAGTAGCTTTTCTGAGAGACTCGAAAATAATTGTTTGCTGTAACGGCAACACAAAACAGATGTGGTGACCACAATAGGGCATGAAATATAACATAACAGTCCATTCAAATGACTTAAAGTCTTAATGGCAATATAAGACCTTATGCAAATGTACTTTGAAAACCGTGGACCTGAACCTTTGCTCTTAATCATTAAATTTGAATTAAATAGTGTAACTGGGTCAAACAGGTATAAGTTTAAGAGCATTACAAAGGCTTCCATAACATTTCATTCAGGGTTTGCAATAGATTAGTCTGTCTATTTAGATTTAAAGTTTCTTACTGGTTAACAGTAGCAGTTTCACCACGTTGGGACACAGGAGCAAACACCGGCTCCTTTCAGGTACTCCATTTGGATTAATCTCATTCTGTTGGCACCAGTTTGGAATGATTTACGCTACTCTACTCTTAAACTGCCCTTTTGGGTACATTCTAAAGCGGCTCCTGACTCTGTTACTCCACCACAAAGCATGCTTGGGGTCCTCATGGCTCTGCCAGCTCTTTTTATGCCAAAACAAAAGCCTGGTTGTCAGTGTGCAACATGATGCTTATAGATAGAAAGCCGTGGGGTTCTTTGAAATTTAGGGGGATTTTAAATCCCAGAATGTATACTGAATCCACTGACAGGATTTAAACTCAGCATCAACAGAAAGACATGTTTTTGCTTTTGTTTTCTATTTATAAAACATCCGCACGAGATATTTGTTTATATACTTTAAATATTGATATTGATTCGTTTTAAATAAACAGCTCCGTCGTTTCTTTTGAAAGCGGAATAGCAACGTTGTAACGCCAGACTACAGACGGAACGGTTTGTTTGATGTTTGTTTGAAGCTGGAAGTTAACCGCGCTGCATTAAAGTCGCTCCTTTTGGAGAAGTTTTGGTCTGATGGTGAGTCCCGGCGTTCAGGCTGTAGGTCCCGGACGCAGAGCCTCCACCACCCGGCTGTTTACCTTCTCTCGGCGCGGTGCTTGTTTCTCCATCCTATCCCGGTTCGGTTCCCAGCAGCAGCAGCAGTAATGTGAAACTTTCAGCCCATGATGGTTTACTGTCGGAACCGAAGGAGACTTAGAAACGGGCACAAAGTCCAAAAGTCGATGCCGAAGTTAAATGTGGTGCATGGAGAGGTTGTGCAGAAGCTCTCAGTAACTCCTGCAAAAAAATCTTATTCCGGGCAAAAGTGCGCCATGTTGTCAAATCCGCTTTCCTGGCGTTTTTTTCCCCTGTAGCGGATTTTTCCCTCTTGGTAGAGGCGGATCAGTATGGCATGGCTGCGGCGGTGAGGGCTCAATTAAATATTCGTGACATCAGGCTGGAGTTGAGTTTCCTCCTGCAGCCGCAGCAGCTCCTCCATCTCTGTGTGGACATGTTTGTTCGGGTTGCTTACAGACCTGTTCGCACCAAATACTGATTTATTCTCTGCTTTTTGATCAAATACACTCATCATAAAGTACCAGCTTTCACTGTGCACAACTTCTCAGTCCACTCGAACCACCCACCCAGTGGAAAAAGTTCCTCATGGCCCACTTACCTGATTTGGGTGGTGGTTACAGCAGCAGTGATCCTGATGAGACACAGCGCTGCAAAGGATGATACTGAAGTCCGGAATGCATCAAGTGTTAGTTAAAGAACAAACACCCAAAATGAGGTTTTAAAATAGAAAAGCAACAGATTATTTTGATAAAATAAAATGCAGCACGGTGGCTTAGTGGTTAGCACGTCCACGAAGGTTTCCTCCAGGTTCTCTGGTTTTATCCTACAGTCCAAAAATATGGATTCAAGGTATATTGAATGCTCTAAATTGCCTCTGTTGTGTGTGTGTGTGTGTGTGTGTGTGTGTGTGTGTGTGTGTGTGTGAGAGAGAGTAAGCGTGTGCCCAGCGATAGATTGGCACCCTGTCCTGGGTGTATCTGCCTAGCTCCTGAGACCCTGGATGGGCTTGGGGAACCCCACCGCGATCCTCGTACATGATAGAGCGAAAGATAAGATAAGCATTTATTAGTCCCAGAATGTGGAAATTCACCTTCTCAGCAGCAAAGTGACAATAATTGGAAAAGTTAAAAGATATTTTTTGCATCTAATATATTCTACTAGAGAAATAATTAAGAAAGTTATAACAGAAATAGAAATCTGTATATTTAAAATAAAATGTATAATTAGGTACATGACATAATACAGCAGGAAGACGATATAAAACACTATATTTTCTCTGGTTTACTTCCACAGTCCAAAAACATGGATTTAAGGTGAATTACCTGCTCTAAATTGTCCCTGTATAGTCTGTGTGAGTGGGTCCAGCGATGAATTGGCACCCTGTGCTGGGGGTATCTGACCAGCACATGAAATGTTCTCCCATGGAGGGGTAAAGATAACGAGATGACTTCAGGTGTGGTAGCTCAGCGGTTCAGATGTTGGGCTCGCAATCCAAAGGTTTTACATTTAGTCATTTAGCGAACGCTTTTAAGTGACTTACAAATGATAGAATAAGGGTTAGGGTTAGGGCATGGGTTCAAATCCCAAGATGATTGAAGTTCCCAATGTGGGTCTTTGAGCAAGACCCTTAACCCTCATTGCACCAGGGGGCTGTATGTAACCCTGTTTTCTGACCCCATACATCAAGTTGGGATATTTGTAATGTGCTTCGTATAAAAGCGTCTGCTAAATGACCAAATGTAAACCTATATGAGATTACTGTGAGTTACATTAAAATACTTTTGCAGCTCCTGATGAGACCGAGGAAACAATAAAACTCAATCACGTGCATCAGAAATATAAATAAAAAAGAATAAAAAAAAGAACAAATAGAAAACTAAAAGGTATGAATACATTTGTTTTAAATTTGACATTAGAATGAAGATATTAGTTCGACTTGATTTATACTCCTAAGTGCACATTCATGCCACGGCTTTATTATCATCATAACCATATGATTTTGATCAGAACATATGTGAAAATAGCTTTTAGTCATTACAAACCTCTTGGGTTTCACTCATGTTTGGAGCACAAACGCATAAAAAACACTGCAATGTGCCAAAGTTCCAGCCACGCAGAACCAGGACGATGCCAAGTTATGATTGGTTTCAAACCCGAGTGGTCCTGCTCATCAGAATCTCAGATTGGCTGGATTTAGAGACTTTAAATCATTTGCCTCATAAGTGCAACTTATTTTATTCTTCGCAGTGATCTTAAACACCAATAGGATTTCAGAATGCTCTTTTTATTCCATACATCACCACAAACGGTTTTATTGGATTTTATTCTTTTTATTTTTTATATAAAACTAACTGTACCCGCCCTCGCGTTGCAGCGGCTCATCTGCTTAAACAGAAAAGAAAGAAAAGAGAACGCACACGTTTCAAGGCACACCATATATATAGAGATATATGGTGGATGGTGCATGGGTCCCATCCAATCACTAAACGCCAAGCCCCTCACACACCCCCCCCCCCCCCCCCACACTACACTAAATGCCAAGCGCCTCGTACCGTCCCCTCCATTCTACCTGTGCGCCAATCAGATAACACACAAAAGCACCTTATATTATTTACACATAAAATGAATCAAAATGAACATACAGTATATAAAAATACGCGTGTCTCAAAATTTCAAAGCAATCAGTGAAGAACTTTCGGAGATTTAAGGTGTGTACATGAGCAGACATAAGACATAAGAAGATAAAATCAAAGCCATGAGACATACAATAACACTCATTTAAATTTAAATTAAATAGAGATTCAGCCCTGTTCTCTTTAAAAGCTCAGAACACCTGAAGGACAATATGGTTTTGTATACTTTTTAAAAAAGCTTCGAAACAGTCTTTTTGTAGCAGCAGTTTATAAATTAGGCTTCTTGTTATCTTATTCTCAGCACGGCAGTTTGGTATGTTCTTTGCTAGTTGTTTTTGACAGGGTTGCTGATCCCTCTAACTGGTGAGTTGGGTTCTTTGGAGTTTGGAGTGCAACCGAAGACACTTTTTGTAAAGTCGGAAGGAGCTGTTTTTCCTTTTGGCCCGTTTGACATTAATCCGTTTGGGTTGTCGTTTAGCGGCCGCTAGATGTCGCCAAACCGCTTCGTCTTTGGTCCAGTGGTCAGTGGGAGGAGGTGAGGATACAGAACAGCTGTGGACAAGAAAAGAGAGGAGGCTTTGGACTGTGCGTTGACTTACTCACGTTGTACAGTAATTATGTAAATTAGTGATGGAACAAATTGCAGATTACAGTCCCAACAGTTAAAAACAGCAAAGTTCCTGCACCGCAACATCCTGCACCTTCTTCTTCATTCAGTTACTTTGCTTTAAAGTCACATTTTACTTTGATTTTCTTAAATGTTTGTCATTTCTATAAACTTTGAGCTAAATTTAGCCCCTTTTTGGTAAATGAAGATGGAGAACTGACCTGCCAGGACCACAAGGAGGGTCGAATTGGGAGGGGACCAAGTTTGTCTTTAGTATATAAAGAAAAACCAGTCAGTGAAGCCGCGGTTCTTAAGACCCACCCCCCAAAAATGTTTTTTTTTACCACTTTTGGGTTTCCCATGCCCCTCCAGAGAAGATTGTTTTGGGCATTGGGCAGATACACGCAGGACAGGGTGCTAATACATTGCTGGGCACACACTCACTCACTCACACATACAGAGATCATATCCTAAAACATCCAGTGAGGGTTCTGCCTGGTCCACCCCTCACCCCTCCAACTCATCTGTTTATTAACAGGTTCTCCATCCTACTATAAATTACCCAACCCGCCTCTGAGGGGTTTTTACATCTCCACACCTCCTCAGTCTCCTGGGTTGGTAAATTCACGCCTGTCAGGTTTAGTAAACATCACTCAGAGAATTCCCACTTCACAGCCTCCAGTGAAGTGCCGACGGTCCTCATAAGGGCGGCACAGTGCTGCAGTGGTAAGCGTTCCACCTCACAGCAAGAAGGTTTTGTGTTTGATTAAGTTGCTTAATCCCAGCATGCCGTCTGTTGAGTAATTACATTTGGTTCCTTATGTGCAGCTCTGTGTTTCTTTAAAAAATAAATGATTAAAACCTCCATCTGTTTTGCTGACCATCCGCTGTAACCGTCGTTAACTTCTCTCACAACAGACTCTCCAAAAACTTAAGTAAAAAAATAAATTCTCTATGTGTTTTTTAAATCCAGGGTGTTCCATGAAAAAAAGCCCACTTTCTTTGTAGGCACCCTGTTGTATGGAGCAGTGTGTTGTGTGTTTATGTCACTGCAGTGATTTCAGTTTCCGTGATTATGATGTAAGGTCAAAGATTTATACTAATAATCATGATACTGAACTGGAATTCAGTTCACGTTTATTGAAGCAAATGTGTTTTGAACTGACCTCTCACTCCGCGTGCAGTTCTGAGGTACAATGAAACATCGCTGAGACACAAAGTCCAGAAGCAAGCGGTGAACTTTGTGGATGGAGTCCTGTTCAGCGAGTTCTTTTGCGAGCCTGATGCACATACAGATTGTCTGAGTCGGGTGTTTCTCAGCTCATTTAACAAATGCAGTGTCTCTAATTACCTGGCTGTACAGTTGCAGTGATATAAGGTGGTGTGGTCAGTGTTGCGCAGACCGAATTTCTCCTGCTGTGCTGGGATGTGATACTGACAGGAGTCCAGGTCTTTGTAAAAACTGCACGTCCTAAATTGATCTGGAAAAGTGGGAAGTAGGATACAACTGACAAACTGATAACTCTGTAGCAAACGGAGACGTAGATTCAAACTATTTAGTCTGTATGTAAACTGTACCTGTTGGTCTGTCGTGGCTCTTAGGAGAGTTTATCTGGATCTGTGGTTTTTGTGCAGTTTTTGTCTGTACTTTTTTTGTACTCAGTGTGGAGTTGGTTTGTGAGTTTATCTGTGTGTCAGGTGAATCAATTTCTGACTCTGTGTGTATTTGAGATAAGTCTGTTTGAATGTGTGGCATGACATTTTGTGTCTGTGGTGAATCTGTCTGGGAATCAGTATGTTTCTGTGGTGTTTCTATTTCTGAGTCTGTTTCTGAGTCAGTTTGTGTATGTGCTGAGTCTGTTCGTGAGTTAGTTTGTGTGTGTGCTGAGTCTGTTTTTAAATCAGTTTGTGTGTGTGCTGAGTCTGTTTCAGTTTGTGTGTGTGCTGAGTCTGTTTCAGTTTGTGTGTGTGCTGAGTCTGTTTCTGAGTCAGTTTGTGTGTGTGTTGAGTTTGTTAGTGAGTCAGTTTGTGTGTGTGCTGTGTCTGTTTTTAAGTCAGTTTGTGTGTGTGCTGAGTCTGTTTCTGAGTCAGTTTGTGTGAGTGTTGAGTTTGTTAGTGAGTCAGTTTGTGTGTGTGCTGTGTCTGTTTCTAAGTCAGTTTGTGTATGTGCTGAGTCTGTTTCTGAGTCAGTTTGTGTGTGTGCTGTGTCTGTTTCTAAGTCAGTTTGTGTGTGTGCTGTGTCTGTTTCTAAGTCAGTTCGTGTGTGTGCTGAGTCTGTTTGTGAGTCAGTTTGTGTGTGCAGGAAGCCGGTTTTAGTGTATGCTTGTGACTTTCCCGAGTGTTTCTGTAGTAACTCTGTCGTTTGTGGAGTAAAGTGAATTTGTGTTTTTAAAATCTCAAAGCTTGGTTTGTGTGATGAGTCTCTGTGCACTTTGGCCTGCTGGGATAAATGAGCTGTACTGAACATCTGATGCCCCAAATACATGGAGTGACCTCTGCTGGTATTATAAGCAAAAGGAGTGGAGGACATCACTAAACCAGTTTTGCCGCCCAGATTTTCCAGAGAGATTGTGTGCTGAAAGGTTAGATTGAGTTTTTCTTCTTCCAGCTCTGAAAATGTGGAATTATAATCCATGGGGTCTCTCACCAAAGCATATTTGGTCAGTTGACTGAGTTTGCACCTAAAACAGAAATGAACAGAACAATTTATTAAACAAAGAGCTCTGGGTTTACATTTAGTTATTTAGCAACTCAGTGTTGGGAAGATGGTTCCACCGGTCAGCCGTGGTGAATAAGATGGAGTGAGAGTTTGGTGAGTTGGAATCACCAGGCGACATTTAACACCAGAGTGCAGTGAACGAGTCACAGTATATTTTGGAAAGTTGGACTGAAGGTAAGAGGGGGCAGATCTAGAGACTGTCCTATGGGTCAGAGTCAGTGCCTTGTACTGAATGCAGCAGCTGAAGGGAGCCAATGGAGAGAGAGGAATAGAGGGACATGAGTTCGCTTGAGCTGGTTAAACACGAGTCGGGCTGCAGAGTTTTAAACACATTAGAGGGAGAGAGCATTTCAGGCGCTGGCCAGATACACGCAGAACAACAATCCATTGCTGAGTTCAAAGTTGCTCTCACACACCCACACACACACAAACAATATAAGGCGATTTATAGCAGACAATTCACCTTGAATTCATGTTTTTGGACTGTAGGAGGAAACCAGAGAAGCCGGTAAACCCACATGAACACGGGGAGAACATTTCCAACTACTATCTTGGTTCCTTATACCCATCCAGGGAAGAACATGTTGGTTGCTGGGTAGATACACCCAGGACAGGGCACATAATTACTCACGAACTCACTCACACAGACTACAGGGGCAATTTAGAGCAAACAATTCATCTTGAACCCATGTTTTTTGACTGTGGGAGGAAATCAGAGAAAACTTATGCGGACATGAGGAGAACATGGAAACTGCACACAGACTGTTATTGGAACCTGGATCCCTAGCGCTGACAGGTGGACGTGTTAACCACTACACCTCCATGCTGCCCTCTGTTCTGATGTTAACCAAAAAGTGTGCAAATCCATGTTTTTGTCAAACACGTTCAAACAAGGTTTTTGAAATATAAAACATTATTTCTTTGGGTTGAGAGTCACTCACATGCCCCACCAGCTTCTTTTTGCACACTGCAATCTCTGTGAGAATTCAAAGCAACGCATCTTGAGGAGATTGAAGTATCCGTATCCGACCCAATCCGACATGCTATCCCGGGCATCATGCAGACAGCGTCGGAATCTGAAACAGGATAACGAAGACTGATTAACCGGTCATGACATCAACATAAAGAACAAAGGCTTTTCAATCAGCTCATCATGTCTCCTTTCTTTTGAGCGAATGCTCCGTGATGACGAGCCCTTGTTGATGGAATGTGACCCTGGTGCTGGAACTGTGTGGCGACGTGTTGATACTCACTGTCTATCGCAGTCGCAGTGTGACAGGGTGAAGATATTAGAGTTGAAAACCCCGTAGTCGTATTCAAACGAGGCGATGGTCTCCTCACAGTGGTCATGAGCCCTGCAGCACTTATCGGTCTCCTCAAACACACCTGAGATACGAGAGGACAGTTAACAGGAACCCCGACCTGTAAGCACTCAACGCAAATGTATTTGTTCCAACCTAATTCTGAAAAATTTAAAGCCTGGTTTCCTGCTCCACACCACAGAGTTCCAGGGATCATCCACGCTCGCTTTGCACGCCTCAGCGCCGGGGAACGTCCCTCTGTCTCCTGCTGGATGAGTCTCCTTTGGTCAGCGACACTGTGCAGGTCTCTGGCTCTGCGTGTGGACACGGTACGTGCATCCAAACGCCCCACCGCCACACAGGGGCCACCAGGTTCAGTCAGTCTGCTGATGTTGAAACGTCCGTCTGCTGTTTCTGAGAAAGGCCTGCCTCTGGCTTCCCAGCATTTGATCCGGTAGCTTTCAGTAAGAGCTGGCTCACTGCTCATTACACAATCCACCGGGTCTCTCGCTCTGTTCCAGATAGAGTCGAACAGGAAGTCCAGCCGCACATCACCCTGCACGGACTGCTGAAGGAACATGTAGTGCGTTTGTCCGTCGGAAATGCCGTTGCTCCAGAAGCAAAAGGTTTTGGGTTCATAGGAATATTCTGTTGAAATCTTGTCTTTGAGCAAAATTAAAAAAATGCAAACCACGACCTGAAACGGGCAGCGGCTGTTCATTGTATTCTGAACGGTGAAGAAAGAGCAAAGACACCAAATCAAACCCCTTAATGACACCTGTGTCAGATCGTGGCTTTATATTTATATGATTCCTGGATCAGAGGCGTCCCTCACGTTGTCTTACATCTGATTAAGTGGATCTAACAGAAGGAGGGGCTGGGGGCATGGCTTTTGGGTCACAAAAACCTTTCAGAAGGGCCGTAGCGTGTGAGGGAGCGGTTTGGGTGAAGATTAACAACACTGAATGTGTGATGAAGTGATGCCTGAATTATCAATGAATGAGTCAGTTCTGATTTAATGTTTGTCAACAAAATCTTATCTTCAGTTTTAACCGTGGTCTGATTTTAATCAAATGTGGAATCCTTCACCTGAATTAATTTTATTTTCATTACAGATAATCAACCTGCATTTCTGAAACACTAGGATTCTGTGGTTTGGTTCAACACTACGTTTAAAATCTGTAACGCGTGACGTAATGCTTTAATGCAGATGGATGACTGAGATAAGTCTCACTGGCACAGTAACACTGTTTACATAACAAGGCAAAGTTCACGCGGGCGCTTCTTGCGTGTCCGTCTGCAGGGACTGCTGTAACCCTCACCTGATTCGGCCCAAAGTTTTCTGCCCTATCACCGGCGCCGGCAGCTGGACCAAATTAACCATTAATGTCACTTGGTTGGTGAACTCCCTCTCCCTTTTTTGCCACGTTTCTGAAAACAGTTTTGCATATTCCTCGGGGTCTTCATGCAGGTTTTTGGGGGGGATGTTTTCACTCTGTGGTGCAGAACTGGATATTTGTCATGAGTAATGCTGCTGAAAACTTCTGCACAGAATAGTTTGGGATTTTAAGATTATTTAGAGGTGCTGTTAGACCTGATGCATAATAGAGTGTTGTTACACTAATTTTCCGTGGTTTATTCACAATAATACACAACCTCGAGTGTCGTGTTGCTTTTATAAAACGCTTACAAACACACTATCATAAAAAAAAAACTAGGTTTGATTCATAAATGTATTTACTGAAAGCAAAATCGTTATTAATCTGCTTATCCGGTTTTCATTCACTGATCTCTGAGAAACAATCAAATACTGCCATCTAGTGGCCAATTACAGGATGCAGTTTATAAAAAATACCGGGAAAACAATATATTGCATATCACGCATTAATACAAATCTGAGGTGCTCAGAGGTGCGTGTCATTGTCCATGTCACGGCTGGACCAACGGCTCGGCCAATCAGATTTAAGGAGCAGAACTGCCCATCTTATAATAAACAGTCCAATAATCTTTTTTTAAAGCAAACAACCAAAGCCGGCCAATCTGCCAGTAAAAGATACCAACGATACCTCATGATGCCAGCAGTAACCCACAGTCTGATGCAGGGGAGTCTGGGTAACATACGGTGTTACATTGATTTTCCAAAACGAAAACGTCATCTAAGAAATAAAAATGTTATTGAAGTGTGCGTATATGTAACACACAATCACAATAACAACCATAAAATGTGACTTTCTGATCAGTTAACTTCAGAGCATGCTTATAGAGACCGTAAAAAAAACTGAACAGAGGTGTCATCTCAGCGTCTGACCGCGAGCCTGTGGACTAACACGACACTGAGCTGAGATTCTGCAGAGTTCTCAGACCGCAGTTTCAGATGAAGGATGACCACAGCATACAGGGTCACTCAGCTTATTACAGAGTTTGAAGTAATGTGCGAGATCACCGTTTTCTAATCAATGTGCGTCCTCCCTCGGGTCAGAGCAATAGTTTCTGTATGCATTCGCCGTATGTATTGACTGGACTCGTATTGATTTAGTATTTGTCTCTGTCAGTGAGGGCTGTATGCACATCATATGCTTTATTTCATTACACTGCTGTTGCTTCCGTCGCTTTGTTTGTTGAAATCAATACATTTTTGTTTGGTTTGACTAAACAGCGTTAAGAAAAACGCATTACCTCGTTTTCTGTTTTTCTACATTTGTTAATATACAAGGAGCGGACATACCAGTCAAAACTGACTGTCCACTCACCGTAAATATGGACTTTGTACAGTACATACTGTGTACATCACCTGTACTCTGTTCTAACAGTCGGGACCCCAATAGTAGCACCGCAGAGCAGGTATTATTGGGTGAGTGCATTATTCCTATCCCAGCAGCACTGCTGCACTAAAACCCCCCTCAGCATGAGCGTCACTGCAGAACCGACAATAAAGCAATAAGGCACCAGAGGGCGCCGCATCATTGTGAATAAATCACAGGAACGAGGTGATGTTTTAGGCCCGACGTATAGCAGTGTTGTTACACCGCATCCCATGATTCATTCAAAATAATACACAACTTCAGGCGCCTTATTGTTAATAATCAGGCCTGTTTATTAAAGTGAATGCTGATCGCTGAGTAACAGGATGCCGGTTTCTCTAACGACCAAATACTGCCATCTAGTGACCGAATGCAGAATGCAGTTTCGGGAATCTGCACTCAGACTTAAGGATGACCGGAACTGAATTTATTTTATTAACCAACACACCACTCAAATTATACCTGTTCTGTGATGCTTCTGACCAACAAAGGACACAGATGGACTACAGTCTGTAATTGTGAGACTACAAAGTCCATCTGTATGGTAAGTGGAGGAAGTAGAGAATGGCGGAAGAAAGGGGCCAAACTTTTGGACGTTTTACAAACTGCAAGACATTAAAGATTAATTTATTGGTTTGATTTGCTATAAAGTACGTTGGAGACGGTGGATTACCACGGATACAATGCATTCTCTGCACTATTGCAAAAGCAAAAAAAAAAAAATCTGAAAATCAATAAAATCATATTAAAGTCAATATTTTGTGTGAAATTATTGATTTCTTTCCTAAGTACTTGTGTAATGAGGGAGCTGTAATACAGAGAGCGGAAAATTAGTGTCACATAAACCCATTTAAGATGATTCAGGAGTCTCCTGCTGTGATTCAGGGTCATGCATCGAAGCAATACATTTGTTTCATAAGAATAACCGTCTCACTTTACATTATTCTATATATAATCAATCTTATAGTTAATATGTAAAGTCCAGGGTGATGAAATAAACCATGTACATTATCATACACACACTATAAAGAGGCCATTTAGAGAAGCCAATTCACCTTGAATCCATGCTTTGGGACTGTGGGAGGAGACTAAAGAACTAAAAAAAAACATGTGATTGAATCTATACATTGAATTACATACTAGGGGTGTTACGGTACGCTGTTCTTTTTGAGCTGTTCAGTACCTGCTTTTGCACGCAGAATACAACAGTATAAAATTACAGACACCTAAATAATGAGGCGGATTTAAAATCAAGAGGCAAGTTGCAACTTAGCTGTAAACACCTCTAAGTACGCCATGCAGAGTGGAGCTCAGTTTAGAGGCGGAGTTTGGACCGTGAGTATTACCATTGCACTTAATCCTGCGCCCCCTAGATGTGAAATCAGACAGAAACAAATCCATCACTGAAGCGATGAGCACGTACAGTAATTCCATAACATGGATTTACATTCCAGAAACCCTGCCATGTAGCGCCGTTCTAATTATTGTATTACTTATAGGATTAAGGCTTCATAAACCCCTCACACTTCATCTCTTCAACAAAATTTAGCAAACATATAAAGTGCAAAATGCCGCAATTTTATGTTATTTTCCCTGCAGCCAGCAAAATAGAACTTTGGGAAGAGACTAAAATTTGGCTTTATTTCCTGCTCGAGTTTAATTAACGAGGAAACACCCCATCACTTACCCATCAAGGTGTAAAACTTGACACTGGTCTGTAGATTTCAGGTGGTTGCTCTCCTAACTTTTCAAACCGATGTTTTAATCTTTAATCTGATTTTTTAATAATAATAATAATAATAAGCTCGTAATCTAATGCCACCTGAATGTACCATCCTGTTTTTATAGTTTAAAGATACAGCGGTTGGACAATGAAAGTGAAACACAGGTCATTTTAGTGTGTGGGGGGGGGGGGGGAGTTTCTTGGGGAAATGGGAG
>JAOUQT010330760.1:0-13445 GCA_025769995.1 Xyliphius kryptos
GAATCGTGCTAACCATTAAGCCATCGTTTCAAAGAGAGGTATATATTTAAAAAAAAAAAATTAAACTGTGTCTGAGAGATTTACTTTAGCAGGCCTGACTTGTAATCTCCATTTCAGTTTAGTCCTAAGGGCGTTTGATGAAGTTAAGGTCAGGGCTCTGTGGCACGTTTTTACAGTCATATGTTTTAAACATAAACATAAGAGTGTCAGAAAATATGCGATTGAAAGTATCTCCATTTCTTCTCTTCTTTATATGTTTAAAAGGCAAAGGCCTCACAGACTCAAAACAAATTCTGCCACCGAGTACCTTCAAGGCTATCATTTAGCACTAAGTACTTCTTACCTTCCTATGTTTGATGGTTTGTTCAATATCACCATCTAACGCAGGATTTCTCCAGTTCACATCAGGGTCTTCCTGAGTACCAACAAGGCTCAAATTTGGACCATGTCCTTGGAAAAACAGGCTTTTGCTTTCCCTTGTCAATGTTTTTTTGTTATCACTATTAAACCCAATGCCTCGGATAGATTGGGGTCTTCGCGAGTACCTAGGAAGCTAAAACTTGGTTCCGCCAACTTGGAAACTTGGAAAACCTACTAATAAGTTCCTGTGAGAAAGCAACCGCATGGACACCATAGTCACAACTCTCACTATATTCATTCCTCATATTCATTTCAGATTTTCAATTACAAGAGCCCTTGATCTATAATAATACATTCATTTAAAATATAAAAACACCAAAGCCATCACTTCAAAAACAATTGGCTTTCAAATTATACATTATCCTTTTTTTTCCCCAGTAGAGCAGCATGGGTAATCCGCGAGTAGCCATAAATATCTACAGGAAGTATCATGCATGTATGAAGGAACAGCTTTCTCCACCTTTATGTCAATGGAATTGGTGGCTCAGTGGTTAAGTTGTTGGGCTATCTATCAATCGGAAGGTTGTGGGTTCAAATCCCAGGTGCACTGCACGTAGAGGCCACACACACTACTGAGCATCATTTTCAATTGTCTTGAGGAATTTCCACTGAAGTTGGATCAGCCTGTCATTTGATTTTCCAGTTTGATTTTATGTATGATTCCAAATCTAGACCTCCATGGGATAATCATTTTGGTTAACAAAGGCTTTTTTTAAAAACTTTATAAATTAATAAATACTTTATAAAGCTTTATGAATGTAGTAAAATGCATTATGAATACCAAATTCAGACAGTGTTACCCTTTTATTTTAGATATTTATTAAATATCTAAAGCTTTGCAGACCTTTAGAATCTGTGCAGGGGTTTGAAATTAGCCCTTGATGAAGATTAAATGTAATAGTGTACTCTGTAAATCAGGGCTATTTAGGCGTTTCAGTGTGGGGACTGGATTAACATAAATACAAGCAAGTGGGCCAGTAATCCATTTGATTCAAATTATGATTATGAACACAGACTATGGATTTAGGTATGACCCAAATAAAAACATGCCTGTCACAATTTTAAGTTGTTGTTATTATTTATTTGCTTTTTTTGTTATACAAATCTCAATCCATAATTTTATGAATTACCAAAAGCAAATCTGAGTCTTTAAATGAGGTTAAGATAAAATAAAATAATGAGATAAGAAGCATATCAGATGTATTTACAAATAAAAACTTTAATACAAATTGTTTGTACACACCCTGCTTGTTTAGTCTTAACTAGCCGACCTGCAGCGTAGCATGTGCCCATTAATTGGGCCCTTCCCCAGTATAACATTGTCGGTCCTATTTCAGCCTCACCACCATAACCTCTGGTATTTATGCAGTCTGCATATTGTCCAGCAAACTGTATAACTTTGCTTTCGTGACTAAGAACAATGGATAGCACGTCTCTGCAAATATCCCAATGTTGGCAAACGAGAGTTCCAGCCATGGCATGAAGTTTAAAAGCAACAGTTACATTGATTATATTTTTCCAGAAACGTGCGACTGATAAAAAAACAAACAAATACCTGATACAGGAATTTGGATAACATTGAAGGAATTGTTGTTCCATGTGAAGTGGTGGCCATGTTAAAAAACAAAGGTGGGGTGGGGCTCTGTCATGCGTATTCTATGGTTCAACAGGGAAAAATACTGTGATTCCCTATCATGTCCTTGTAAATACTAAGTACTTTTAACCTTCCTACGTTCAATTATTCATTTGATTCTGCCATAGAGGGCACGACACTGCAGGGCACGTTGAGGTCTTCCTGAGTACCTACAAGGCTAGCTTGGCACCGTGATTACCTACAGGGATAAGCGAGTACAGCGCTATCTGTAGAGGTATATGTTTAACCATCTAAATTATCTGTACCCGGAATGGGCATGGCCTAAAACAAAAGTGGGCGTGGTATAACCCAAAGTTATTGTTGTTCAACATGAAGTAGGCGGGGCTTAAAGCGGTATGTATTTTAAGTCTGAAATTGATATGGATTGATCAGAAGTTGCTGTATGTATTGTTTATTTGAAAACTATTTACAGAACAGCCTCAAAATTGAGAGTCGATTCAATATTTTTGATCACAAAAGTAAGCACCGTGTTCCAACTTAACTTTCGCCACCAGCCAAACTTAGAGAAAGCAGAAAAAGGAAAAATAAAAGAAAAAAAAAACCCCGATCGGAGTTGAGGAATTGACCGACGCGACACGAGCCGATTTCAGCTCCGTCTTGTCAAATTTATCACATATGTTACGCAAAAAGGGGCGGGCGCTCTGTGTGACTGGCCAATCACAGATTATAAAAACATGAGTGCCGACATTCACGAGTTTTAATCGTTTAATGCTCATACTCGTAAAAAATGCTGTGTCCGTACCGGATACTCGTATAAAACCAGTATCCGGCTCATCCCTACTTAACGCGTAGACCAGGGGTCACCAAGTTGCCCTTAAGGACCACAAGAGTAGCCCGCGAGTCTAAAAATAGACACTCAACGATGAGCAGCATCTTATGAAAGATGAAAGAAAACATTTTTCCTTTACCATTGTATGTTTTTCCCGCGTGCGTCTCATTTTTGGGTTGCAAAGCGGCACAATGTGTCACGCAAGCGACCATGCTAAACATCCACCGGGAGGCGCACTGGAGCGGGAAAAGCCTGCAAGTTAAAGGCAGGTTTGTGCAAACAGCACTCTTTCTTTTAAAAGAACTAAAATAAATGTACAAAAACGCATTGATCATGTTTTATACAGATGGTGTTTTAATGTCTCTATAAAACGAGAACTTCTGACATGGCTGCCCCCAAAAACAGGGGGGTTGACCCTCACGATTTTTCGCAGAGAAAAAGGTACCGTTGTAAAGGTGACTCAAAGTTCATGCATCGTTGTACAAAAGTGATCTGCTTTGGGCAGATAAACCGTGCAGTGATGATGATTCGGTGCTGGTTGAGAACAAACATCAGCAAAGAGGAAATAGTTTGGAGATCTTTGCTCGACCGTAAGTTCTTTTAACGTTTCACTCACTTTGTTTTTTAAAGCCGCACATTCCTGCCCGGCGTTACATCAACAGTCATGTGATGTGCGTGTTTGTGAGGAGCTAAAACGGAGCTACAACTTTCACTTGGATGTAACGGTGTGTTGATGTGGACGCAGCCTCAGGTCAGACACTCTGACGTCAGCAGAGCCGCTGGATGGTTTGACGACGAATGGAACCGGCGATGTTTATGCCATTTGCTTGTTTGTGTGAAAGCTGTGGTTCCCGAGGTTTTCATTCGCAGAGTGCAGAACGTGCTGTCCGTTTCTCCGCGCTGACGGTTTTGTTGAACTCAGCATTCCTGCGTGACAGATGCAGCTCGTCAACAGATTCTGAACGCACGCTCACGAGATCCTTTATTAAAAATAAGGTTCTTACCCCTGAGCAAGGCCCACTGGAGAAGAAGGAGGAGGAGGAGGAGAAGAAGGCCGTAGAGGTTTTTGGATGCCGAGGATGAAGCCACCATCAGGAGGAGCAGAAGGTCAAAGAGAAGATTTATGGATGTAGTGAGGAAGGACGTGCAGGTGGTTGGGGTGATGGAGGAGGATGGTCCGGACAGGGCAAGATTAAGAATGATGATTCCCTGTGGCGCCCCCTAAGGGAACCAACTGGAAAAGGAAAAAGATTTCTGTAACAGCTGGCTATGAAATTTCGGTGTGAGTCTGTCTGTGAGAATGCATTCTGGGAAAAGATGTGGTTTGTAATCTTTATGCTAGTTTAAGTTCCTTAAGTTGTCGGATGGGTCTGAGCGCCACGTGGAGCAACCGAGTTATTCCATAACATTAGAGCGTTAGAGGTCTTACAGACGTTTACAGTTATAGATATGTTTGTGTTTTCCTTCAACATGTGCTGACTGTCTGGACAGAATCTCAACCGATCTACAGAAACTTTATGAAATATGAGCTGATTTGTTTCCTGTTATTGCGTTCCATTGTTATGCTAACGACACCGCTGACTCAGCTCATCCAGCCGGTGCTCAGCTAATAAAGAGAAATGGAGAAGAAACCAAACCCAAGATGCTGCTGATGAACAGTTTTAGTTGCAGCATTTGTGCGGGAAACTCTTTGCCGTTGTAGATCGCAGAGACACAGCCAACCTAACCGTAACTCGCGCACAAAGCCGCATTATTGTCCAAAACGTTACTGAAACGTCCTTCTCAGAGGGGGTTCCACCGGCTGCGCAGATAACCTCTCAATACTCCTGAATGCATCAGCTTGGGGTCTCAGTTTACCTAATCACACGATTTCTATGTTACGCACACTTTATTGACCGCCAGTTAAAATTAGCATTGATTCTTAAGTATTAAGCCTCATGGCGGTGACGTTATCATGGAACATCGATCACTATTCAGTCTGTGTGTATGGATTAGTGGACCTACATCAGTTCTAACTATCTGCTGTATTACTCGGTTGAGGTGCGAGGCTTAGTGAGGACCCCTCTTATTGAAGCGACCGAGTTGGGTGGGGCTCTGAGGGTCGTATCTCTCGGTGGTGTGGCTTCCATCTACAAGGATGGGTACGAAAGTATTAGCAGAGTATTGTAGCTGTATGACGGACGAGCCCAATACGTCGATCGTACAATGCATGTTGGTAGATCGCCATGTGACACAATGAAGGAAGTTGAGTACGCTTAGTAGCACAGTGTCAGAAGCACTTATACACACTCACCATTCATAACCGGTGTCATTTGGTGCGTGCAAGGGGCGGAGTCAGATCTCCTGCTATATACAGATGTGAGATCTGCTTTGGAAGACCAAATTTCAGTCCTGCAAACTGACCTACAAATCAAGCGCCTCTGCTGGGCAGTTTTGGAACTTTCTGGCTGAAAAAAGTATCCAAACATAAAATAAATAAATTATTTTTTTTATGAATTATTTTTCACCTATAACCTACTTTCCACCTATAGCCTTTACCCCTCATAAAAATAATGAAGTCCAGATATCCCCCCCCCTCCGCTCCTTACTAATGATGATCATTTGGAACCCTCCTGGAGAAATAGCATCAGCAGTTACTGTTCAGACTACTCCCACCTGGCTGACAGCATTCAGTGCAGATCATCAGAATAATAGTGTTGTTTGTCCCACTGGCTTGCCTCCTATTGTAATAATATTAACATGGTGTGTATAAAAGATTCAAACATTAAAACTTTTTAAAAAGTTTACGATGTCCTGTCCACTGGAAAAAAGTAGATCTTGGGCCAGAAAAGTTGGTGGTTCTTGTGCTGTACAGCCATTAAGCTGTTTAACGACTTTATAGGTCAGAGGATCCATTAATGTACAGAAGAACGTTTTAGTTTCTAAACATTTACAGTGAGGAAAATAAATATTTGAACAACCCTGCAAGTTCTCCAACTTAGAAACCATGGAGAGGTCTGAAATGTTCATCCTAGGTGCATGTCCACTCTGCCCGATATGTTCTCCCCTGGATGGGCATGGGGAACCCAACCGCGACCCTAGTAGAGGAATAAGCAGAAGATAATGAATGAATGAGTAATGGATGGATGGATGGATAGACCCTAGTGATTTTTCAAAAATGTTTGCCTTAAACCCTCAAATTCTTCCCTTCCTGAAAAAGTAGAAACATACGGTAATCTGTTTGTAGTCTCAGCTGCGCTCATGTGAGTCGTAGTCCCGGTGCATACATCTTGTTTCATTGGTGACCATTCGTATCAGATCTCTTGTTTTCATTCTCCATGTGCGGCAGCTTTGCGTCCTCTGTTGTAAATCATGCAGTGGAACCCGAACCGCTGCCTGTTCTGTTTACTCTCACGTCGGACCCTTAAATAGAAATAAGTGGGTGCTGTCTCACTCTCCACCTGTGCACCAGCTTTAACGGATCCAAAACAAGTGCACGTTTTAAGTAATTACTAGCAGACCCTGCAGCTCCGGGGTCAGTTAGTATCGGTGCCTGGACTCCAGCGACTCTGAATGACATTACACAACAGATTAACTTCAAATCATCCTGCCGGTCCTCTTAAACCAACATCTTATTTTTAGGAAATGTCAGCCCTGAGTTTTGTGTTATTACTCTTCAGTGGGTGTGTTTTACTCTCAGTGTGTACACTGCTTCAGTGGGTGGAGCTGGTTGAATAGTTACTGCAGTACTAACAGCATGGTTGTGGTTTAGTTAAGCTTTACTTGGCTCTTGGTCAGGATCTGATCGATCTGAAGGCTGCAGGTTTGATCCCTGGATCCCCAACATGCCATTGTGGGCCCTTAAGCAAGGCCCTTGATTCTTATTGCTTTAAGGACATTGTGTAGCAAATGACCCTGAACGCTGACTCCCAACCAACAAGTTGGGACAAGACAGACAAGCATATAAAAATACAAACAGATAGACGGATTGATAGTCAGATGGACAGACATAAAGACAGCTAAATAGATGGACAGACAGATATAAGGACGGCAGGCAGACAGATATATGAACAGACAGAAAGACATATAGATGGATGCATGGACAGTCAGATAGATATAAGGACGGCTGAAAAATGATATTGAAAAATGGACAAATAGATGAATGGATTGCTGGACTGACAGATGGACAGTTAGAGTGGAAGATGGACAGATAAATAGATGGGTGGACAGACAGATGGACAGTTATATTGGAAGATGGACAGATAGATAGACGGATGGACAGACAGTTATTGGAAGATGGACAGATAGATAGATGGGTGGACAGACAGATGGACAGTTATATTGGACGATGGACAGATAGATAGATGGTTGGACAGACAGATGGGCAGTTATATTAGAAGATGGACAGATAGACGGATGGACAGACAGTTATATTGGAAGATGGACAGATAGGTGGGCAGACAGGTGGGTAGATGGAAAGGTAGACAGACAGATGATGGCATCTCATGAATTTGTGATAGAAATGTAATTGTCTGTGTATCTTTGGTCTCTTTGGTGAGACAGGTCAGAGTCACAGACCCACTGTCTCGCCCCTTCACTAATCCAGGAAACAATAATTTTGGGACGTTGTTAGCAAACCGAACTGCCGTGTCGACGCGCTGCACCGCTCACTGATCCGTCTGCCAGAAGCTGCTGTGGATTCTAATTCCAGCGGCGGTGACTGACCAACCTGCAGGCTTATTTTCAGAAGATGTCAGAGTGTGAGTGAAAGCTCACAGAAGTGGTTTTCATTCCTGTAGCAGGACCGGTGTGCTGGAGGGCTTGGCGTGATCATTATTCCTGTCAGGCGCACCGTCTGCCTGCGAGCACTTCCCTTGTTTGGAGAATCTCATTACTCAGCCGCCTAAACACTGCTTATTTAATATCGGCTAAATTGGCCCCACGCCGCTGGATGGGTTTTAAAACCTCGACCGACTGCAACATTCTGAACGCTGAGGATGGAGTTCCGTACAAAAGTCTGTATTTTATACGATTAGACAAATCATTCACCCATGTTGGACGAGAGGGGCCTCGTTAAGCCTCAGGGTCTACGGCTCTGACCCGACCCCCGCACACAGGAATTCAAAAAATGTGAATACTGTGGGGGTGGCATTGTGGCTTAGTGGTTAGCATGTTTTTCTCTCAGTGCTGGGAATTCCCGGTTCAAATCCCAATCTGGGTGGAGTTTCCAAGTTCTCCCCGTGTTTGCGTGGGTTTCCTCCGGGTTCTCCGGATTCCTGCCACATTTCAAAAACATGGCTTCAAGGTAAGTTGAATGCTCTAAATTGCCCTGTGTGTGGATGTGAGAGTGAGTGTGAGCCCAGCGATGGATTGGCACCCTGTCCTAGGTGTATCTACTCAGCGCCTCTAACAAAGACAGAAAGAAATGAGGGGCCCTGATGCACAACTATGCAAGAAGATAAATATCTTAGAGTGTGCAGTTTGAGACAAAAGACATCTCTCAGGCTGTCAACTGACAGCTGCATCAAATGGAACTCATAAAACACTAGCATCAGCATCAACGGTCAGGAGGTGACTTCAGGTTCCCCAGAACGTTTCGGGGCCTGGGCAGATACACTCAGGACAGGGCGCCAATCCCTTGCTGGGCACACACTCACACAAACATACTATAAGGGGCAATTATCCATCCATTCATTATCTTCTGCTTTTTCCTCTACTAGGGTTGTTGTGGGGTTCCCCATGCCCATCCTGGGGAGAACATCTTGGGCGCTGGGCAGATACAACCAGGACAGGGTGCCAATCCATCGCTGGGCTCAGAGTCACTCTCACATCTACACACAAACACAATAGGATCATTCAATTTACCTGGAATCCATGTTTATGGACTGAGAGTAAACCGGAGAACCCAGAGAAAACCCACACGGACACGGGGAGGACATGGAAACTACACCCAGATCCGGACTCAAACCGGGAATCTCTAGCGCTGAGATGCAAACATGCTAACCACTAAGCCACATGGACACAGGGAGGACATGGAAACTCCACCCAGATTGGGATTTGATCTCTGGCACTAATACGCGAACGTGCTAACCACTAAGCCACCGTGCCGCCGGCAAAAAAACAGAGGACATTCATTTAGTCATGGTAACAGTGAGCATCATCCACCACCCTGCATCACAGTCTTTAATTCTAGAACTACAAAGTTCATGGACAATGAGAGTAGAAACATGGAGATGCACCTAATAAAGTGGTCGTCGAGTAAATTATTCTTCAAAAAGAGTACAAAGGACATCGACCCTCCATCTTTCTTGACAGCCCCTTTTTTTGTTGCATCTTCAGGCTGTGGGATGTGTTACGCATGAGGGTCACGAAACTGGCACAGGGATGAAGGATATGGTCATGAAGGAACACATGACCGCTGTCAGATCTGGTATTCAGAGAGGGCGCTGGCTGCTCTCTTCCTCCACTGGTGTCAGACTCGTGAAATAACATTTCTGATTTCCTACTTTTTTATGTTATTGAGTAAAAAATCATGTCACTTCTTCCCAGCATCTGTTATAAGACGAACCTCCACCCCTGTTTTGTCACGCAGAGCTCAATTGGAATAATTACAGCCACCAATTTGGAGGTTAATTATGTGTAATTGTGTACGTTGAACCTCGTCCTCTTACATTTGACACCTGAAAATGCAAATTTACCAAGAAGCATGACAAACGATTCATATAATAAAAGAAAATAAGTTCAGCTTCCATCCAGCGCAGCTTTAATCTTCTCTGAAATGCCGTCAACATGTCACCAGTGGAATGGAAAAGTGTTTAAGTGCCGCTCCTGACTTTCATGATGACGCTTTAACTTCAACTTCCAAGTGAAGTAACGTTCCTATAATTGCAGCAAAATCAGAATCATACGGCATTTTAAACGATTGCGTCTGTAAGACAGGTAAACATTAATACTGAAGTCCAGACTTCATAATGACATCATCAGCTTTGAGTCGTCATGAGAACGTTGGTGGGAGGAAACCCAAGCAGACATGTGGAGAATGTCCACCGATTTTAAGTGTTTTCTTTTTGCCCATTTTGGAGGATTTCCTGTGCCACATTACATTAGAAGATCACATGAGAATGCCCTCGAGAGCAGCAACCCGCGAGTGTTTACATATGAGCTTTGCCTCGTTCACTTTTAGTCTGGGTCAAAGAAATCGTAAATAACTCAGTTTGAGTTATGTATCCCCATGGAGTTACAGAGCTCGAGATAGTATGTGTGCGGTGGGAGTATGGGTGTTAGCTTGGGAGTTAGCCTAAGGGCAGTTGATGGAATTAGCCTACACCGCAACATTTCTACTGCAATTTTATTTATTTTTGGATTAAAGACAGACTCAGGTGTTTTTTATAGTAAAATAAAAAAATACTTATTAGCATCCATCCATTATCTTCTGCTTATTCCTTTACTAGGGTCGCGGTGGGGTTCCCCATGCCCATCCATGGGTGCACATCTTGGGCACTGGGCAGATACACCCAGGACAGGGCGCCAATCCATCGCTGGGTACACACTCACTCACACAAACTATACAGGGCAATTTAGAGCATTCAATTTACCTTCATGTTTTAAGAATGTAGGAGGAAACCAGAGAACCCGGAGGAAACCCACGCAGACACGGGGAGAACATGGAAACTCCATCCAGATTGGGATTCAAACCGGGAATGGTTTCAAATTGAGAGGCGAATGTGCTAACCACTAAGCCACCCAATCTTGCAAATTGCTTGAAGTTAATTATAACTTGGTCTTATTATATAAAAAGTAATAAATGAAAACAGAGTTGTAAGTCAGTGCTGCAAAGGACCATAAAATAAAGAATCAATGTGGTGAAAAAAGGAACAACAAACCCAAAGAGTAAAGAACCTGCCAACCTGATCAGTTTGTCTTTCTTGGATGTGCTGCCCTCCCAGCACACTGCGGTATAAAACATCCACAAGAGTTTCCTACAGATGTTCAAGGACCGCAGCCTCCTCAGAAAGTACAGCCTGCTCTGTCCCTTCCTATACAGGTGGTCAGTGTACAGGTCCAGTCCAGCTTGCGGTCCAGCCACAGCCCGAGGTACTTGTGGGAATCCACAGCCTCAAGCGCAACCCCCTTGATCAGAACCGGTCGTGGTGTTGGTCTGGATCTCCCAAAGTCAATGACCAGCTCCTTGGTCTTTGAGAAACAGCCTCCCTGGAGCAATGAGGGTTAAGGGTCTTGCTCAAGAACCCACATTGGTAACTTCAGTGGACCTGGGATTTGAAGCCACAACCTCCAGACTGACAACCCGACAAAAAAGAGGTGTAGAGTTGTTTGAAGTTCCAAAAAAAAGCTGATGATACATTTTCAATGGATTCCTATGGGAGAAAATGTCTGTGAAAAGGGGGCGGGGCATGAAAGCCGTCCGCCATACAGCTCCAAAAAGCACAATAAACCTAAGTGGCTATGAGAGCTACGAAACTGCCAAATTTTAACATTGTACGTTCAACGCTGCGGGACGAGAAACGTTTTTAATTATAGTGTGAGAATAAAAATAAGACAGTGATGGGTTGGTACCCTGTTCTGGGTGTATCTGCCCAGCGCCTGAGATGTTCTCCTCTGGATGGCCAGGGGGAACCCCACCACGACCCTCATAGAGGAATAAGTGTAAGATAATGGAAATGTTCATGAGCAAGCTCTCAAATAATTTGCTAATATTAGTAGATGATGTTCCAATGAGTTCTGTAACCAAACAACACTGACCTGACGTTGAGCTCATGTGCGAGTCTGGGATACGACCTAAAAAGAGCGCCATCAGCCAATGGGAGCGCAGGAGAGCAGATGTGGAGCCTGTGGTACTAAAACTGAGTATCTGGTTACAGACGGGGATCGAGTTCTGTTACTGATATCAGAAACAACGGCTGGCTGTGCATCCATTATAAATAAGAACCAACAATAAACGTGTCACCACAGAGCGTTCCACCCTCACACTGGGGTCACACTTCATAAAAGCTGTCTCAACTTGAGTTTAATGATCCCATCTCTGTACAGCTTGTAGAAAGATCTCCAAATACCAGCTGACTGCAAAATTCCAGTCCAGTTCCTGATCACAGCACACTGGAAGTGAGCGAGGAGAGAAGCACGCCGCTTATTTAAAGCCCGAGGAGAACGGTTATATAAACACTGCTTCCATCAACCCACACACGGCTGGAAAAAACGGAACTGGAAAAGAAATGAGAAAGAGAGAGCGAGCACAACGCTAATGTCGTTTGGGACGCCAAAGACCTTTAAACTAAATGTAATTAAAGAGTGTGATGGATTTATACCGGAGTATTCAGCTCTAATCTGATATCAACTGCTGATGTTATGTAATGTGTTATATGTTGGTTTTATTACTGGGGTGTGATGGACAGCATCTCCTGCTTTTCCGAATCGAACTTTCTCTCCAAACTGAAGTAAAATGCACGTGGTGATCCAGGAATCTCATAAGATGTAATAAAAAAAGAGCGTTTATTGTTTTGAATAAAAAAAAATTGCTTAGATTGGTGAAAAGCTGCCCTTGAGTCCACTACGACGATTACAGGATGGAACCTGGACTTCTGTTGGACTGATCGAGTTGCAGTTGTGGAGGACAGACTCACTGGACTTATATACAGTTTATATAATTGTTTTTCAGTTGTTACATACGAACATCTGACCTCTAAACAATCTGTACGTGGCTGTCCTACACTGTTGAAGCTAACCCCCAGCTTGAGGAGGATAACTCCCTCAATAAGCCTCAGTTCTCAAAAGGTTTCTTCCTGGAGAAAAAAAAAGTAAAAAAAAAAAAAAAAAAAAAAAAAAAAAACATAAATAAAACTGAATTTATTTTTTTTCCCCACTGTCACTTTGGCTACCTTTTTGCAGGTTAACGCTCATAAAGCTGTGTTTTGACAACGCACTGTCGGTAAAAAGCACTATATCAGCTATAAACGGAAGTTTGTTGAGCAAAATTCAAAAAAGTTAGCTTGGAACGGCTCCATCCATCCATTATCTTCTGCTTATTTCTCCACTAGGGTCGCGGTGGGGTTCCAAGTTCAAGTTCTTTATTTATATAACGATTTAACAAAAGTGTGATGTCACAAAGCAGCTTTACAGAGTTCTAAGTCTAAACCCCCAAAGAGCAAACCTGTAGGAAGAAACCTTGGGAGAACCAAGGCTCGGTGGAGGACTCATCCTTCTTGAGCAGGCTGGCAGTATCACAGTGTAGGACAGCAATGTACAGATTGTGTATAGATCAGTCCATATGTGTCCATATTAAATAATAGTAAACATTATATAAACTATATGAGTCCATCCTCCAGGACTGCAATCTTGTAGTCCAACAGAAGTTCCTCCCCATGCCCATCCAGGGAAGAATATCTTGGGTGCTGGCAGATACACCCAGGGCATTGTGCCAATCTATCACAGGGCACACACACTCACTCACACATCCACAATACAGGGCATTTTGTATAGAATTCAATTTACCTGAAATCCATTAAGCCACCGGTGCCTCTCAGCGCTAGGGGTTCCCGGTTCGAATTCCGATCTGGGTGGAGTTTCCATGTCCTCCCCGTGTCCGCTTGGTTTCCTCCGGGTTCCTCC
>JAOUQT010330784.1:0-13444 GCA_025769995.1 Xyliphius kryptos
GAATTTCCACTGAAGTTGGATCAGCCTGTTATTTGATTTTGAGTAGGATTCCAAATCCAGACCTCCATGAGATCATCAATGTGATTTAATTTTTGATCATTTTTGTTATTTTGTTCTCAGCACATTCATCTATCTACTAAATAAAGATCTAGGATGTTATTTTAGTGTTCCCTTTATCTTTTTTAAAGCAGTGTATATTCGTAAATAAATAAATAAATAAATAAATATGCCATCTGACTTCAAAATAGTTGGTTTAAAAGATTGTCATTATGGCTTTTTTTTAATGTTTTTATGCTTATAAGTTGTTAAAATTCAGCACAAGCCACAAGACACCATATTTCTTCTAAAAGCTGGTCATAACTTTTAACAGATCATTGTTTTTAAAGTGTTGTGTAATTCAGTAAATATAAATTTCCCTATATACTGCATTTAATACGTTTTCCTAAATGCTGAATAAATGAATAGGAATTATTTTCCCCATATAAATCCCCTAATTAATCTGAATGTTTCTAAACCTTTAATGTAAAGCAAGAGCATATATACTGGAAAGCACGTTACCTAAAATAATTACTTTTGTAATGTTAGTTCTGAATTTAAATGCATTGCAAGACTTGTGCACTGAAAAATATTTTCTTTTGCAGTGATGATTCCATGAAGCATAATGGCATGAAGACAACTAAAAGAAAGGATTTGAGGTTTTCACTTCCATCACCTGCTGGGCCAACATGCGGGTCTTCAGGCAACCAGATTAACTTCAAACCTGTTTATCCACAACACACCTCGGATAAGTGACGTCCTGAGCATCCCTGTACAAGTAAGGTAAGATAAGGGCGATATTTCTTCCTTTTCTGGTCCAAATCGATCTATATTTCATAGTTTGGAATTTTTTTTATTTATTAACACTAAAAACCTAAATTTGGCAACACTTTCTATGAATCCGGTATTTATAATGCTTTATAATGTCATAAACCTTTTTTTTTTTTTTTTTTTTTAAAATGTAAATAATGTTTATAATCATAAATATATAATTTATAATGCACTGTGACTGTTATGAAGCCTTATGACATGTTCTCATAACACTTTGAGTGAGGTTATGTACATCAACGAAGGTTTATAACAAGTATTATAAAGCGTTATGAATACTTTATAAAGCTTTATAAATGTGTTTTATAAAGCATTATGAATACTGGATTTAGGTAAAATCTTACCGTTTATTTTAATTAATGCATATTGTAGCTTTATTGGTTTAAAAAAAAAATCTAAATGTTTGTATTTGTTAGATGTAATTTGATATTTTGTGCGGGATTGTTTGATGCTTTGCCTCCTTGTGAAATATTTTCTGTTTCAGAGAACAACTTTTATTAGAACTTTGTTTGAACATATTCTGTTAACAGTTTAGACCTCCAGATGAGTTCGTTTGTTTCTGTTGTAATGCTGGCAATGTTATCCCGGATGTTGAACTTTTACACATGGGAAGCTATCCTGCTGGAGCCTCCACAACATTTACTTTACTCATGTAATCTGCTCAGCGCATCTGAGGCAGTTATCGCACTGTTAAATTCTTGATGGGATGACATGACTTTATGATCTTTGTTTTATTATAGTATACATTTCACGTCATGGAAAGGGATCACAATGAGCGCACTTTAAAACGTCCTTTTAAACTGATTCCAACATGACAGATTTTAAAAAGCATTTTGTTTCATAATGAAAATTAAAGGATCAGACAGTATTCAAATTTGAGTAGTATAAAGGCTGGCACATAGTTCATCTGATGTGGGTCCATATGTAACTTTTAAAGCACAAGGGTTTGTTGTGATCAGAATATTTAAAATAAACAATATTTTTACTGAAAATTTTGATGTAAACTGTTTACTACGTCGAGATCATCGTGATCGACTTGTCGATCTCACAGAGCAGGTTGGTAGATCGCAGTGGAACACATCATGTTCTATAGAGACTTTCAGCTGTTTACGATGCTTTTCTGCCCCCGCTGGTGGTCATTTTTGTGAATAAGTTGACAGTTATTTTTATCAGATCAGAGTTTAGTGTCTTCCAAATAGAGATATTACATGCCATGCTGTTAGCCTATGGTTCCAGCTTGTTAGTCGTTGCTGTTGTTACTTATTGGAGAGTATCGCTTGTAAGTTACATTCATGTTTACATTTAATTGTAACGTTATAAGAGTAAGAGTAAAGTTTTTACATGTTGCATATAAATATTTGTCGAACAGCAATTAATGTCCAGATACTTATGCATTAATTTAAAAAAAAACGTTTGTGGCCTACGAACATAAGAATTTTGCCACATTATTGACAGCATTTTTTTAAAACCTACTGAATCAGCCCGCCCCTCCCCCCCCACCATAAAAAGAATCAAGTCAAGATATTGGTCCACCTCCTCACTGAACATTTGGAAGCCTGCTTGAGAACTGGCATCAGCAGCTACTGTTTAGCCTCTTCCCACTTGGTTGACAAAAAACAATCAGTGCAAATCATCAGAATAATAGTTTTTTTTTCCAGTGGATTGTCTTGTATTGTACAATTAACAATATTTTTGTCAAAAGTTTTAAAAATAAAAACTTAAAAACAGAAAAATCTTGGTAGATCGCAATGACCTGTCCACTGAAAAAGTAGATCTTGTGCTAGAAAAGTGTGGACACACCTGCTTTATATGACTCCCACTGAATTTGAACTTTAGTTGACTTTTGTCTTTTGCTCAGGTGAGGTTTTGCTAATGTTATGTTAGAAAAACATCAAGACAATACTGTAGATAAGAAGGGATCATGTTGTAATTTCATTAGAGATGAAGTGGACTTTGTTGTTTCTGGCATGTCTAATGACAACATGGAAAGTGATATTTCATAAACATCAGCCTACAGAGTTATGCCATCAGTGAGTCTAAACCTGCTAATGTTACCTTTTGTGAGTTGCTCACGAATCTATTGGTTGGGTGTTATTTTTCCCTCCTTTAAACCTTTACCTTTTTACATTTAATAGTGGAAAAAAGAACAAACAAACTCTTGCAAGGTTATGTATCAATTACTAATGATTTACAAAGACTTTGAAGAAAATTTTCATACTATTTTGTGTTATATGCATAAAATTTATTTGTTTTGCGGGGGAAAACAGTTAAATTTCTTCCTAGTGAGGATGTTATGTTTACTTTTTCATGTTTTATTGTCATATCAAGGTATTTATTGACACTTTTTAAATGGTACATTGTCTTTAGGCAACTTTACAGTGTTTTAAGCCTGAACCCCTAAATGACAAGTAGATGGTGGCAAAAAAAGAACACAACCCTCCCTGGTGTTGTTGTTCTTTTGACATTAGCTGCGCGTTACATGTGTAATGTGTAATGATTAAGTGCCCAAATAACATCGTGGTAAGACTGCAAAACCCAAAGTAGTCCAA
Source organism: Xyliphius kryptos (assembly GCA_025769995.1). Classification (NCBI taxonomy): domain Eukaryota; kingdom Metazoa; phylum Chordata; class Actinopteri; order Siluriformes; family Aspredinidae; genus Xyliphius; species Xyliphius kryptos. The sequence goes on from JAOUQT010330784.1 coordinate 3,414, forward strand.
TTTAAATCTAGCCTCTTTCCAATAAATGAATTGTGTGGTTTAAAAATATTTTTACTAATTAAAGTCCTTTAAGATTATCGCTGTAGCTCTCTGGCCGTATTATGAATGATTTTTGACAATGTGCAGGATGTGATACTGGCACAACTGAGAAGTCAGTGAAATAAAGGTTGACGCTAAAAAATCCAAAATCCACAACATGGTTAGATTTACTGGTCAGCAGTGTTGGGTGGGTTGGGATTGCCGTCAGTTTTGTCGAGTTTTCAAGGTGGAAACCCACAGAATGTGAATGTGCTGCAAGTGCTATGGTCTGTCAGTCATTTGTTTGTTCTTTGGTGGTAAAACTCAAATCTATGAAAGCTGCTAACTAAATTACTCCCCTGTTTACCTCTGAGGGAAACACACAGGCACGTGTTCTTGGAAACCATGAGACTGGATGGGATGGCTTCAGTGGCATCTGTTTGAACCCTCAGACACATCAACACACTATCAAAGCAGACAAAACAAAACACAAGTGCAAACACAAAACATCTGCACAGGAAACAGGCACAAACAAGCGTCCATAGTTCAGAGATAGTCAAGAGCCGGTAGAAATCTGATCCACCCCACCCATATTTATTTTTTTGTTGAATTTGATTCTTCCGTTGTATCATCTTTCTTTTCTTTTCTTTGCTTTTTTTTTTTTTTTTTTTTTTTAAAGATCACTTAATGATGTCAACTAATGAGAAATTGCAAGTGTAAAAGAGTGCAGTCTAATAATTGTAATATTGTAATAAGTGAAAATTGCACAATGTGCACAAATTGTAATAAGTGAATAATAAACTTTGCCAAGAAGTAAAGTCTTTTTTTTATCTCGTGGGAAAAGAGTGCTTTAGAAGCAATCATACAGTAAAAACTCCGTATTTGATCTGCAATGGTAAGTGTATAAATGTTATGTTTTACATGAGGTCATTTTAAATAAGGTAATTTTGCAAGTGCTTTTTTCCAAAGTGACTAACAATACCCTGTAACACTGGGTCAGTCATGTTACAGCATCCCTGAAGTAATAAGAATTAAATACCTTGCTCAAGATCACACACTTGTAACTTTAGGACTCAGAATTTTAGCAGTTCAGATTTAGCAGTTTTTGTCTATAACGCTTTGATTTTTTTGTTAGTGTTATCAGTCACAAGGAAATGACATGACTAAATATCCAGACCATTTTCAAAAATAGATTGTCATAAAAAAATGTATTTCCATAATTCACTTAAAAAATTTACTTTAATACCTTATAGATCCAGGGCCGACAAGTTAAATGATTTCAGTTTTTAGTTGTTTATTTTTGCATAATTTGGGTTTCCAGTGCATAAAACCCATGAAAACAGAATTTCCAAAAATTATAATACTGTGGAGACATCAGCTCACATTTTGCAGGACATACATTTTTTAAAATGAGTGTCCCACACTAATCATCTACTTAACAGTAGAAGTGTGGAACACAATCCAGACTGCTTGAGGTCCAGTGTGAAATGTCCACAGTCACATTGAGGTTGCAATGTCTGGTGTAGGTGTTGGTAAACTCTGCTTTCTTAACTCCAAGGTCACCACAACAATCTATCAGAATGTTTTAGACATCAGTGCTTGACTGGCCAGCCAACTTGCCGGACATAAACCCAATTGAAAATGTATGGGGTATTCTCAGGAGGAAAATGAGGGGCACCAGACTCTACAACAAGAGCATACAGCAAGTATCAAGTAATTCTGAGCTTCCATAACTCCCAGGCACTGTACTGTATATTGCAACCCCAAATCATGACTTACTATGGATATTTTACACTCGACCTGGGACCTGAATCTATAATCTATGAAAATTGACCTTTTTGAATAAAAAATGGAAATGAATCAACTTTTCCATGATATTCTAATTTTTTCGAAAGAGAGTTTTGTAGTAGAACAAAATGCCAGCTCATTCCTTCAGTTAAATTTAGGTACATGCATGGATGAGAACATGCAGAAGTAATTGAGGTACTGCAGATATACAACTATTCTGTTGAAGCTGTTAGAAGCCTTTTATTTTGGGAAATTTCATTCATCCACGAGTCTTTGTAACTACTACTTGAGGTACTGCAGATACACAACTTTTCCGACAAAGCAAGCTTCTGGATCACTCATGCAAAGGCTATGTTCACTTTGGCAGCCTGAAAGCTTTTGGCTGTGTGCAGTTTAAATACTTTTTACACAAAACATCTAAAGAAAGAAAAAATCTAACATTTACAAACTGATACGGTTAAATGGGTAGGAAAAACTATAAATTACGTTTTGTTTTAAAGATGATATTTCTTGCAACATCAGTTACATTCAAAATAAAAGGCTTATATTTGACATTACACAGTAGCAATGCTATGCTATTGTTTAAAAAACTGTAATATAAGGGTTTGATATACATTTTTTAAGAGAAAATACTACAACTTATCTGGTTTTCTTGTGCAGCAAAGCTTTTTTCAGTTGATAAGAACTAAAGTTGGCCATTTTACAACCATTGAGATCTACAGAGACAGCATCTGGGTTTGATTAAATGACTATGGTCAAAGGTTTTTGGCCATGATAAAATGTTGAATGTAATGCATGTTTTTAGGCCCTTAAGATCTTTAAAAAAATTAAACATGTTTCATTTAGTAGCTTTAAATAATTTTTACAAACCTTCACACAACTGCTTAAAGATTTGCAATAGGCTTGTTATTCAGGAATTTTCTGGGGTTTTTTTTAACATTTTTTTTTATGTTTACAGGTTTTTGCACCAAAGTAAACTTATGTTTGATCTACAACACAACGACAGAATTAGAAACCATGTCATGTTTAATTCATGCATATTGCTCATTCATAGATGCTTCACGTTTTGATTTCTGCCCAATGTTACCGGACTAAGAATGTAAATAATTTTAGCTCTTCTGCCATTTAGAATAATGCATTTTTGATATGGATAACACTGATGCTGAAAAGGGCTTGACTACTAATACCATTTTATTGTGGCAAATGACCCCTTTACATTAGTCCACAATATTTTATGACTTTGAACGTTTTTATCCAGATTTGCCTGCATGCAAGATTTGAAAGTATTTGACTCAAAATATAATTTTTGGTCCAATGTTAAAGATACGTAATGATTTCTTAAAGATAAGAAATGATTTATCAAAGTGAAATGTAATCATTAAAATAATTCATTGTCCTTGATTTAAATAAGAAGAGTATTAATGGAGCTTATGGTTATACAGACACTAGGCATAGTTTAGCTATTAATCAAACATGTATATACTATACTTCTCTTATAAAACCACTCCCCTGGCAGGATCTCTGAAGGTTAAGAGGTGGTTGCGAGATGGAAGAGACAAAGACGAGTTGTAGAACTAACATTTTGATTTAGACAGTGCTGAATCATAAATGACAGTTGGAAAACCACACCACTTATTAACTTTGCACGAAAGGATATGAAGTCACAGGAGCCCCAGTGACGCAGTCAGTCCATCAGGACAAGTTCTCAAGCAAAAACAAACCACTTCACATAGAAATTCCAACTTGGCAGTTTGGATGCTGTAATAAGATTTGTAATATAGGCTGTGACTTAAGTCGGTCCTAATGTTTAAAGAATACTTGATTTTATTGTCTGTTAGGATTTTTGTGAACAATTTTCTTAAAATGTATGGTTTTGTAGTTTTCGTGTAGTTTCGTAAAGGGCTATTGCAAAGTGCTTTCTGAGAGAACTAATGGCTTTAACTTAAATTATGACTGAGCACCTTTTAAACAGTCACTAGTTATTTGGGTAATGGGTTTTTGTGAAGAATAAAAAAACAACAGTAGGCCACGTCCCAAACTGGGAGTTAATGTACCCGTCATAGCAAGAAATGTTTGTAACACTTAACACAGATTCAGTATTTATAATGCATTTATAACAAATTCATAATCCTTTATAATACTTGTCATAAGCCTTTGTTAATCACCATAGATGTACATAATCACACTATTAGTGATTTAAAAACATGCCACAAGGCTTTATAACACAAAGTGACATAAATGACATATTTGAACTCTTCATTAATTGATTATACAGAGCAGTGACATAAAGCCTTATAACATGTTTCAGTGTGTTTTCTAAAAATGACCAAGAGCTAATAACCAGGAGCTTATAAGCTCTCTTTACAGGCATAATGTGTTGTCATTAATTATCTCTATAAAAGAGACAGCATACATAGTAGTACATAATGACTTATAAAAGCTTATCAATGCTCTTTACAGATTTTTATGTTGAATGTAATCATTTTATTTTAAGTTAGAATGTCTAAACATCTGATAAATCCAAAGTTTTAATAAGTTGTTATTATAATACATCATGTAACATTGTGTTAAAAAGCCTTATGTCAAATTGTTGGAAAAATTTCTAACTGGTTATAAACATCTATGTACATTAACAAAAGCGTATGACAAATGTTATATAGAGCATTATAAAAACTTTATGAAGCTTTATGACTGGACCTATAATGCATTCTGAATACCAGATAGAAAGAAAGTGTTTTCTAAAGGAAAATTAATAATTACTATAATTAATATACATGGGTTGGATAATGAAACTAGAACACCTGGTTTTAGACCACAATAATTTATTAGTATGGTGTAGGGCCTCCTTTTGCAGCCAATACAGTGTTAATTTGTCTTGGGATTGACATATTCAAGTCCTGCACACCCTAAAGTGGCTGAATAATATTAGATTAGATTAGATTCAACTTTGTCATTGAGCAGAGTAAACGAATACAGAGCCATTAATATTTAGCTATGGTGAGTGTGCAGGCCATGGGAGATGTTCAACTTCACTTTAATGTTCATCAAACCAATCTTTTGAACTCTGCACGCTTAATGTTGTGTGCATTGTGATATTTGGAGTAAAACTGTGCTCCTACCCTGCTAATTGAACCTTCACACTCTGCTCTTATGGTGCAATGTGTAATTAATTAAGATTGGCCACCAGGCTGCTCCATTTTAGCCATAAAACCTCCCGCACTAAAATGACAGGTGTTTCAGTTTCAATGTCCAATCTCTCTATGTCTGGCTTTGATCTGGAGCAAAATAATAATAATAATAATAATAAAAAAAAATATATATATATACATACAAACTTATATTTTTAATTCTTATGGCATATATATATATGCGCCATAAGAATTAAAAATATAAGTTCGTGTTCCAAATAGAATGCAGCTTGTACTTGTTTTAGTATAACTACAAAAGTTTGACATCTATTAGCAACAAGAAAATTGTTTGTAATATAACAGCATTTACAATACTTTAACTTAGTACAACTTCACTAATTTGTTGTGGACAGTGATTTTTTTTATAGCTTTTGAATTATTTTCATAATAAGGCATGCTTCAACTTACTTTGTGCTCTTCAAAATGACCATCAGTTGTACTATGGTTCACACTAGCTATACCATTTTTAGTGGGGATTGTGCATAAGCCATACTTGTATGTCTTTGTGACCATGTCCAACAAAAGCACCAACAATATTTACAGTGCTGAACAAATCCATTGATGCCTGACTTCCTTAGTCACACCCTAAAAACTCTGTTTGAGAAGGAAGTGTCCCTTGGCGACCCACGCATTCTAATATTAGACTGATGGAAGCGATGCACTCTGCCTTCATACAGAGGAATTACAGAGCTGCTGGTGAATTATAGCCAGAGAATGTTGTAAAGTGTAGATTTTTGGCTAGTGTGAATAGATTTTTTAAAATTTATATTAGCAACCCTAACTCCTAACCTCTAGTAACTGTAACGCTAATGGTTCACTCATGTTGTATTTAATTAGCAGTGTGTATATACAATAAATTAATTTGAAATACATAGATTTTGTAGATTGTTTTGGGGTAAAAATTACTTCTTTGTACTTAAAGTTGCTGCCATGTCAGTTTTATACACGCTGTTGGGAGCTTTAAAATTATATCATACTGACTTTCTTTTTTCTAAATGCTACAATCTAATATTTAAAAGAGTGGCTCAGTTTATTTTAAATTGGTTGGATATACTAATAAAAAAACAATGTTTTAATAAAGACAGTCTATATTTATAGGGTTTTGTTTTCATCATCTTTCACAATCACATTAGTAGTGTTAATGGGTAGTGTCATAGGTGTGTGTTGGTGGTAAAATGAGTACAAATTTGATTTCATTTTTTCTGTTATCACTGCTGGACCCATTTTCTGCTTTTATTACCCATTGCATTAAGTGCCCAACTAATTTAACCATCTGTGTCCATCTTACTTTGACCAGGCTTTAATTAAAAACAAGGAATTTATTGAAGCAGTCACATGGATTAACCTTCCATAACTGGATTATGGCCTGAAAACAAGGCCCTCGAAATGCAGACAGCCGTCTAAATCGTCCTCAGGCCCCTCAATCGCATTAGGTTTGCACAGGGACTGCAATTAGACCTCTGGCAGTAGAGCTGTTTTTTTTATTTGATAGAAATTGATAGCTTAGTTACTGCTGTTTTTGTCTCTAGGAGAGAAGACCACAAACGTGAGATTGAAACATATCAATGCAGTCAGGAAAGACAGAAAGAATAAATCCATGGTCTAAATTTTTATTTGGAGAAAGTTATATCTATGTTAAATTGGTCTGATTTTTTGTAGGAGTGGAATTCACATTAGTTAATGTTTCATGTAAAGTAAAATATGACAAAGCATTCAAACTTTTCTTTTCGAGTTTGAGATTTACACCAATTCATCTAAAACCGTGTGGCTTGTCCAGGAGCTCTCAGTGTATTAAGCTGTAGAACCTTTCTAGTGTTAAATGAAAACGTTGTTATGCAAATGTAGCATAGTTGTTTACGGTTCATAAAGTACAAAAGCATTTTAGAGATTCTAATGTAGAGTTTTGGTCTTGGGTTTAGGATCAATATTGTTTTTTTTAATCATAAATGTTTTTTTTCTGATTTTTTAGTATATAATTTTAGTATAGTATACTTAGTATATATGTAACTGACAAGCTTTGTTTCTTATACAAAGTTCCTTTACAAGAGCACATTGTCTTAAAGAAATTTTCCAAGTCCAAACCCCCTAAAGAGCAGCGACAGTGGCAAGTAAAAACAAAAGTGTCTTTACAATAACATCCTAGAAGGATTGTAGACTCATTAGTCCAATAGAAATTTAAGCTTCAGCTCATTAGAAACGTGTTGGATCAAAATAAGTTAATTTGAAATTATGTTCAATCATCAAAGTCTCTCTGATCCACAGTGAAGATGAAAGTACCCAAATGACATTGCTGTACCACATTGTTGTGAAAGAGGAACTGGTGTCCCCTTGAACGAAGAAAGCTAAGAGTTAAACTACTGTAATAGAGACGCAAAGTGAATTTAATAATACAGCATGCCCAGCTTCTGATTACATGCATTTTCATACACTTGGTCTCAAGATGATTTGTGCAATTAGGGAAATCATTGGTGTTAATGCCCATTCTAATATGAACAGTACAATCTTAAACTACAATGCTTTATAAGACTATTGTGTCTTAATGCTCATGCAGGTGTGAGAGAGAGAAAATAAACTACAAAATTGAATAATTAATCCTCTTTGTGCTTTAAGTATAATGGAATATACTTCTATAAAACCACAAAAAGGGATTTGTATGTGGACTTTGCAAACCTTGTGTATTTCTGGTGGATCTATCCTGCAGTGAGAACTAATTGTAACAAGACCTAAGGTGTCAAGTCAGTTCATTTTTTACCTTATTTAATTTATGTTGAGTAATTTATTTGTCTTTTTGTTGTCTAAAGCCCTTAGTTACCTGACTTGGTTTAAAAACGTGTGTTACTGTTTAAGAATTGGTGCATTTTATTATTTTTTGTATGGGAGTGTACTTTTATACAAATCATTATGCATCTTTTTTTAAATCAATGACCCAGGCACATTTAGAAGAAACATTGCCTAAAACAACCTCAACTAAATCTGAAAAAAGGTGGCACATTACATCACGCTTGTAATTGTAATGCATTAAAAAAATGGTGTAAGCACTCCTTTAAAAGTGCTTTATTTTATTTATGCTCGTATACAGTTCCTGAGATTTAAAACTGATATGATCTACGTCTCTGGTTGAACCTGCCACATTTTTTCAGCAGACTTTGGCTGTCTTCTGTCTTGTTTGTAACCACAGACACAAGATTAGAGCTCTGTGGATGCCATAACATCTGCTGCAGAACTGTTCTTTTTATTTTATCTTTTATAACATTGTCATCCAACATTATTAATTTGGAATCTTGGAAGAATTTTTTTTTTTTTTTACTTGTAAATGCCTTGGAGTTTAGGGCTTTATTGTTGATATACTCCAGTTTGTAGCCCTTTGTTCTCATTTTACCCCTAGTGTATATGTTTGAATTCTAAAGTAGCAGCTGTCCTGCCATATTGCATTTTGAACATTTTCTTCCAAAGGTTCATTTTTGGGGGTATTTTATTTTTCTTTCCATTATACTTCACATAATAAAAGCCTGATGCATGAAGAATTTTATTAAGACTACTTAAGAATATGCAGCTTATTGCATTTAAGAATATATTGTATACATACACTGTATGTATGTATGTGTGTGTTAAAGCCCAGACACTCAAATCTGGGACAGTGACATATTCACTACTTGTGTTTTATTTCTTTTTTTTTTTTATTAGAGGTCCTTCCATGTGCACATGTTCTTGGTTATTACAAGACATTAACTGCTCAATGATATGTGACCATTTTTGTCCAAGTGTCCACTTTATAATGCACAATAAATTTTCAAAAGAAGCGGAGCACATGCACTTCTGGGAAGCCACACTGTTACAAGCCTGATATTGTTCAAGATAAATAACAATGGACAGCATGTCTCTGCAACATTCTATAAATTCCTCACGTATACCCAATAATACTGTTACCAGTTTTAAACCATGGGGTGTGTTTTTGTAAAGTCTTATTTATTTACCTATTTTTTTAAACCCCTGTTTATTTTTTTGAGATTTATTGCATTATCCACATGCTGTATGTGGTCACAGTAATGTGTCTCAGGAAGGGGGAGGGGTGTTGACCAACAAATCCCTTTCTATATGTTGATTAACATGATTTCTAGTGTAGAGATGGATGTCTACAAAAATTTTTTGCAGTGCATGTGGCAGCACAATGGCACTTGGTGAGGCGGTAAATTTTTTATATTTTTAATTTTATGGAATCTTTTTCATTGTCACTGTACGGATTTCAACAGTTGTGCAAAAAGTTAAAGTATATATTTACTTGGCACACTTGTTGAGAATCACAAGATTTACCAGAAGTGTCACCAGTCATGCGTTTTAGGTGACAAGTGAAGGTGTGTCCATGGATGTATGACTGGAATGAGGGCTGCATAAAGGCAGTCACTTTAAACTGACCTTCTCAATCAGTGGTTTTAGGAAGAGCCAACATTCAATGAGTCACTTTTGGGGGATTCCACTCAAAGTTTATACTCAATTTGTGAAATTGTCAGTTAGCTTTAGATCTTAATGTGTTGGCTGCTCCTTGGCTTGTACTTAGTAGCTCTTTAAAATATACCTTACATTTTCTCAGACCGCCAAGCACTATAAAGTAAGTTATTACTTCAGACATTGGACATCATTTATTTTGTAAAGGGACTTCCAAGTATAAAGATCTTTGAACCATCCATAAAATGCAAAAGATCCAAGTATGTGCTGCTAAACACAAAATATTGGTAATACTCACATTAGTATTAGTGCAATTCTTTTAAAACAGCTCAATACTGGGATCTTTTAACTGGTGCCATCTTTTACAGTACTATTTACTACAGAATTACAAAAATTGTACTGACACATACAGGGGTTGGACATTGAAACTGAAACACCTGTCACTTTAGTGTGGGAGGTTCCACTGAGACTTGGTCCTCCTAAGGTTTTTTTTTTCCTAAAATAACATCATTACAGGAAGTTTTTTCTTGCCACTGTTGCTTCGGCTTGCTCTTTGGGGGTTTAGGCTTTGGACTCTGTAAAGCTGCTTTGTGA
>JAOUQT010330794.1:0-24261 GCA_025769995.1 Xyliphius kryptos
TCAGTGGACCTGGGATTTGAACCCACAACCTTCTGATTGATAGTCCAACACCCTAACCACTGAGCTACCACTCCCTCACTCATATATGTAGGTACTTGGGAAGACCCCGACATGACCCTGGTAGCGTTTTACCTTTACGGACATAATGGGGGAAATCACAAAATTTTTGCCTTGTAGGTACTCAGGAAGTAGGAGAATCTGTGCTGAGTGTGTCAGTGAGTGCTCTGGCGTTTATAGGTACGGGAGCTATCCTTGCTAACAACTGCATGTGCATGATTAAAACATTACAATGCTGAGGGGTTGTAGTTGACACACTGCTGAACTAACAAACTGTCTTTGGAGGCAACATAAGGAAATGAATTGTTCATTAAATCCTTCACAAATAGGTTGTCCACCTCTAAACAGTTTAAAATCCGTGTTGCAATATAGACTGGTGTGACTCAAAAGTATTCACTTTATTCTTATTGCAGGTGTAAAAATCAAAGTAAGAGTAATGGCAATTCACCACATATGTAAGGATTCAGTCTTTTAGTAAACATGCCTGCTACATTACACGTGACCCATAAGTACACAATGGATAAGCTGTATTCATCCACATAATCACCCACCTATCTGTCTGCCCTCCCACCTTAATGACTGTCTGGCAACCTAACCGTCCGTCCATCCACCTGACTGTCTAACCATGCATCTATTCAACACTCCATCCTAACATCTATACACTCATCTGTCTGCCTGCCCATCCCAATGGCTGTCTGACAATCTGACCGTCCGTTCATCCACCTGACTGTCTAACCATCCATCCATCCAACACTTAATCCTTGCAGCTACCCACCCATCTGTCTTTGATTGATTCCAAGCGACCATGAATCCAACTCTAAAACCATTTAACCCTCTATCCACCAATTTTTTTCTGTCTACGCATCCAAACAACTTTCCATCTATTTAAACGGCCAATCTAATTATCCAACCATTCACTGGCTGTCAAGGCCTTTGACCTAGCACATTTGTCTACTTATTTACCTCTATGGGGCAATTCGCCTTGAATGTTTTTTGGAGAACAAAGAGAACCAAAATAAAGGTATGCAGACATTTGTACTCCATAAAGCTCCACAAACCTCTGTCCTGAGTACGGAAATATCTTAAAATGTAAATTACTGCAGAAGTGAATAAGTTTAAAAACCACCATGTAAAAAAAAAAAATCTAAAGTATTTCAAATTCTTTGTTTATTCTTTTGAAATAAGACTCTGAAAGGATTTGTATGACCATACATTAATAATGGTATACCAGATGCAAAAAAATTACCCATAATAATAACAAAATTACACACCTTTTTGTTAATATTAAATTTCAATGAGGTTATAAAGTTCTTTAACTTTTATTACGATTTGGCTTATTAACATGTCCAATATAAACAGAATTACTAGTCTGGCTTTTTTTTTTTTTTTTTGAATGTGAAACGTTCTTAGGTGTACTTTAATTGAGCTCTTATTGAAAAGTTAGCAAAATCATTATGCCAAAATCCATTATGCCATATGGACAAAAGCATTGTGACCCTGCTCTTAATCAATGAGTCAGTTTCATTACCACATACAGTTTGTAAAAAATGATGCACCTACACATGCTTTTAATTACAGTCGTTGGCCCTCTGTTTCATACCCATCCCTTAGTTGTCATCTGGTCATCTACACCTCTGCCTCATCCTTTTAGCGAACATAATTGTATAAACTAGTGTATGAACTATTTTGGGTGAATGAGAGAATATTCCCACAGACACACTGCAAAATCATGTAAAAACCTTATTATAAAACTGGAAGTTGAGTTACAAATGCTAAACCAACTTGGAATAGGTTTTTGAACTCATGCAGGTGAAATATGTAGGTATCTGCCTTCTTTTATGCCTATAGTGCAATTTTTGTATTTTGGTTCAACAGAAAGAAAGATATAAAATAATATATACAAATAATTTTTTGTATATGTGTTTTTTTTTTTTTTTTTTTTTTTTTTTTTTTTTTTTTTTTTTTTTTTTTTTTTTGTTGCATTTTTATTACTGTGCTCTCCATGGTAATGGGTAGTAAATGTGGTTGTTATAATACAATTATAGATACAGTATTGTGATTTAAAAGGTTAATTCATAAAACAGAGGGTTGGACTGGTCACCTTTGGCAACCTTTCCTTTTTTTTTGGTTGCCTTTTTTTGCCTTAATTACTTCTGAGCACTGAAGTTTACTTTACACCTGCTTGTCTTCACCTGTATCACTTGCATTTATTATTACACACACACACACACACACACACACACACACACAAAAAGAACATTTAAACATATTAAAGAAAATACAATTAAAATACTAGTACTTACAAATATATTTGAACAATCTGGTCAGACCTCTTTTTTTCCTCTAGGGGAATAAAAGCTACATTAGAAAAATTGACAAATGTATTTTAGAATGATTTTCAAATATTTGAAAATACAAGCCACAATCATTATGGTAAAAACATCAGTCAGAGAAATTAGTAATTCTGCTTCTGGAACGATAAATCCTGGTAATGCATGGCCACATTTGTGAAAACACATGAGTGACTGAGGCAAAAAACAACCTTCAGTTCTGGGAAGTAAACAGAAAGTTTTACTGATGAGGATAATGATAATGGTGATGGTTGTGGTGGCAGAAGCCCTGCTGTGTTTTTGCTACTGTGTGGTGTTGTGTGGAAAGGTTTAAGTGAGAAAGAAGTCTAGCTCACTCAGCATGACTCCATAGCTCAAGGAGAGCCCATTAAACAAGTAATTAAAGCAGCTAATGAAGGGTCTGGAATAGTGTGAGTGGGCTGAGCAGAAACTGCATTATAGCCTGTAGGAGCGCAACCTTGCTTACTGTCACACTGTTCCAGCCAGAACCTCCAGTGAGCCTTTGATCTGTGCCCTTTAACACCCGGGTCAAATTTAACTACTTCTGTTTTTGTATGTGTTATAGAATGAGAAGGTGGACTGTGGGTAATTAATATGGGACTAATAGTAATTACTTATGTCTGTTGAGAAACAATCTAGATGTATCTCTACTGAAATAAAGATGCGCTTAATGAACCCTAGATGTGCTTTAAAAACCTTTAACTGTAATTTTAGTTTCTTGAGTAATTATCACATATGATGTGCTTTGGACCTGGCCCCTGCCCATGCCTATGGAAGCACCAAAAACTGGTTTGCTGCCCATGCCATCACTGAAGTTATGAAAGCCCAGATTTTCTTGATGCTTGCTGTCAGCTCTTCTTTGTTGTTTGGTCTGGTGCCCCTTATTTCCCTCTTGAGAATAGATTCTCAATTGGGTTTAGGTCCGGTGAGTTGGCTGGCCAGTCAAGCACTGTGATTGCATGGGCATCAAACGAGGTTTTGGTGCACTTGGCGGCATGGGCAGGGGCCGGGTCCTGCTGGAAGATGAAACCTGTAACTCCATACAGATTTTTTCTTTTTTTCGTTATCTTCTGCTTAATCCCTTTTACTAGGGTCATGGGGGTTCCCCTTGTTCATACAGGAAAGAATGTTTCAGGAGCTGGGCAAAAACACACAGGGCAGGGCACTAATCTATTGCAGGAGACACACACCTGCACACAGATTATATATATTTTTTCACGCACAGGAAAACTGTACCTGGCCATGCGGTGGCTCATCTGGTTAAATGAATAAGAAAGAAAAGCGAAAGAGCATGCTTCTAATATGTTTAATTTCAGAGTGCTTGTGGCTGTACAATATTGTTGTTGTTTCATTGTCTGCGGGGGACCACTTGATAACAACTTATCGCTTTCTGTATGTATGTTTTTAATCCGCTAATGATTACATGTGAATCCTATTCAATGTTAAACAGGCTGGGGGGGAACTAAGGGGAATGGATAAAAAAAAAGTTTGTAAGTTTGTATTAATATACAAATATTTCTGATATTCACATGATTTTGGATAGGATTCATGTAAAAAGAACAATATTAAATGAAAGCAGTTTACAGCCTACAGTAATTATTCTTGTTGTTTTTTTAAAAAAAAAAAAAAAAAAAGTTATTTTAAAATAAATAGTTTTGCTCTTTTACTTTATGTGCCGGTAGTTGCATGTACTTATACTTCTACTCAAGTAAAAAATGTTATGCTTTAACTTTGACTTAAGGAATTAATTTATGTTCCGCTTATTCCTTCATGACGGTCGCAGGGGAATTCCCCATGCCCATCCGGAGGAGAACATCTCAGGCACTGGGCAGATACACCCAGGACAGGGCGCCAATCCATCGCTGGGTACACACTCCCTCACAAAGTCACACACTATACAGGGCAATTTAGAGCATTTAATTTACCTAGAATCCATGTTTTTGGAATGTGGGGGGAAACCGTAGAACCCGGAGGAAACCCACGCAGACATGGGAAGAACATGGAAACTCCACACAGATTGGGATTCGAACCGGGCGCTGAGAGGAGAGTGTGCTCACCACTAAGCCACCGTGTCTCCCGACTTAAGTAATATTTTAAGTATAAGTAATAAAATGAACATATCCTTATAGAGTGGCTTTTATTGCAATAAGTTTTTTTTTTTTTTAAATGAGTATGTTTAATGCATATAGTGTAAATTGTGATCACAATGTCCACCCGGTTGCTTTCTCATGTGAATTTAATGACCAAAATGATGGAGCCAAGCATTGTAGGTACTTACGAAGACCCTAATCCATCCAAGGTGTTTCGTTTAACAGCAATAGGGAAGAAACAATCAAACGTAGGAAAGTAAGAACCCATACTTACCATAATGGGTAACTCACAGTGTCAAGTTTCAGCTTTGTAGACCCTGGTGGGACACTGTAGGGCCCTTGTATTCAATGGCGATATAAAATAAACCATTAAACATAGGAAGGTGAGAAGTTTTTTCAAAAACATGATCAGCCTTGTTGTTTAGTTAGAAAGTATTAGAATTAGTGATGAGTCATACCATTCGCTCAATGAGTTTTGAGAGATTTGGTTTTCAGGTATGCCTATATGGGTTAATTAGTATAATAATTAGAATTCCAACAGTATGCAAAGCAGTAATCAGAGCAAAGGGTGGCTATTTTGAAGAAACTAAAATGTAAAACATGTTTTCAGTTATTTTACATTTTTTGTACATAATGCCACGCGTGTTCATTCATAGTTTTATTGCCTTCAGAGAGAATCTACAATGTAAATGGTCATGAAAATTCATTGAATGAGGTGTGGCCTCTACTGTACATTTAATACATTGCCATACATGGCTCATGCAGTGTCATCATTCTATGCAAGGTGTAGGTATTGTTTCATCGTTCTAAGACTGTACTTTGGTACTTTGAGAGACTCTGATCCCTTTCAGTAGATAATAAACACTGCATCAGTGTCATGCTAATGAAGACAGATAGCGCCCAGCCAGAGAAAGAGATTTATTCCGTACTGCAGGTCACAATCTAATTGTTACGTCAATTACAAACAATAAAGGATTGATGTGACAGAGTGAGATGGGGTGCATCGGATCTATGTGGACGCACAGTTAATGTCTTCACCAACACTCCCGTTGTTTTATTGGGCAGTTCAGAGCAACCGAAGTGTTGTTTTTTTAATGCAGGATCAGCATTTGCTCTAAGAGGAAATGGTAGGAAGTTAGCTTGGGCACTATTAATATTGCGTCTTACTTGGGGGGAAAATAAAGGTAACATTTAAATTGTGCCGACTGCCACTGATAGTGTAATTATACTATAGTGAGCGGCTACACACTGACACATGACTGATTATCTGTCAAGACAGATTTCTTTTTTTATAGCTCAGCCCTTTCTTCATTTAACAAAATATGAGCATCTCAAATGCTTTAGTATAACTTGCTTCTGACGTATGTACATATGGGCTGTTGAGTTTGATAACAGATGTATTAGATCAGTTACCTCTGGATAGTTTCAGGCCAAACATGGGTTCATGGATTGTTTCTAAAATTTATAAGACACATATTTAGGAGTTTACTGGCCTGAATCTATAAAGCTTTATTAATGAATCAGTTTCACAGGCAGTTCCACTTCTCTCCTACATAAAATAATCTCTTCCTACATATGTCTCCAGAAGCAAAGTCACATTTGTGGGTTGTTTACATCTGTGCTGTTTAACAGGATGTAAATAGAGAAATAAAATGACTTGTTTGCTGAAATGAAAGTGCTGTGAACTCCACCTGCACAGCTTTTACAAAACCCAAATCTTGTCATTTTAACTGCTGGCACGGGCGTCAAGGTGCAGTATGTTAATTAAACATAAGAAATTGTTCCAAGCAAAGGGCACTGCCACCTTCCCACGGTTAGCTAGATAGAGTTTAAAAGATCAGGGGTCAACTCGTGAACTCTCTGCCTCTGGAAAACAGAAAAGAGAGTCAATACAGTTCAAACTGAAATCATAAGCAGTACAGTCTGGGGATTTGTTAATGTTTAACAGTCAGTTCCATAGTCGTTGCAGTGATAATGATGAGTAATATGAGGTTTAGTATAAGATGTTTAAGTCCTTCTGATATTTATATGCAAAATGTGGAGAAGTAGTTTTTGTTAAATCATTGTAAAAGCACTCAGAACTTATTTTTCATAAAGTTTAAAAACTGTTAGATAGTTACAAAATACAGTTGTTT
Organism: Xyliphius kryptos; assembly: GCA_025769995.1. Lineage (NCBI taxonomy): Eukaryota > Metazoa > Chordata > Actinopteri > Siluriformes > Aspredinidae > Xyliphius > Xyliphius kryptos. The sequence goes on from JAOUQT010330794.1 coordinate 6,634, forward strand.
CAACATCCAAGTAGCTGGTAGAGCAACGAGACTATCGTGCAAATGTCAATTTCTATTGTTTTTTTTATTTATAATAGATTTAGGGATTGGGGCTTAGTGGTTAGCACGTTCGCCTGTCAGAACTGTGGATTCCAGGTTTTAATCCCGATCTTGGTGGAGATTCCTTGTTCTCCCCATGTCTGTGTGGTTTTCTCCCACAGTCCAAAAACTTGGATTCAAGGTAAATTGAATGCTCTAAATTGTGCCACATAGTGTGTGTGTGTGTGTGTGTCCCCTGCGATGGATTGGTGCCCTATATTCTCCCCTGGATGGGCATGGGGAACCCCACCGCGACCCTTATAAAGGAATAAGCGGACAATTTTTTTTTGTTGTTGTTGAAACCTTTATTGGGTACGTACATCCAGCTTAAGCCAACAGTAAACGTCATTGCTTACCATTTATTGTATTATTTCACGTTGTTTCTTTCTCAAAGTAAGGGAAACGCCTACGTTTTCCCTTTGTGTGTTGGAAGGAACCAGGTGCTAATGATAGAAAACCATGCAAATGTGAGAATAAGAAGCACACATGCCTTGTAAATTAAACTCTAAGGCTTTTTCTTGAGGCTGGGCTTGTGAAATGCCTGCACTACTCTTGCTAAATTTGATGATAAATCGTGAAGCACCTGTACTTTAACCTGTTTGGCTGAGCCTTTTGTCCAACTGTGACATTATTGACAATAACGCACACTTCCGTTTCACATGAAAAAATGTGTGATATACACAACATTATTTTAAATCATGTACCATAAATAGAAATACAGAATAATCCAAAGAACCTGATTTATGAAAAACACTAAAGCTGTTTTTTATAAATTGTGTTCTGTGATGGCGCTTTTTTTAATTTATTTATTTATTTATTTTGAGAAACCGAGAAATTATCCTGTTATTAAAAAAATGCTCACTGTAAAGATTTAACTAGATTGTGGCACCAGTAAATTGACGATTTTGTGTTTAACACATCTATGAATTATATGTGTGTGTGTGTAACCATTTTATAAAAGAGGTGTAATGGCACTCCACTTTGCATCAGGCCTAAAAAAACCTTTCATCCCATGATTTATTTACAATAATGCATGCCTTTTTATCCATTTTGGCTTTATTATATTCACTACATTTAAGACTGCGATCAGAAATGCTAAAAAGTGCATGTGAGTGGATCAGAAATAGAGAAAATGGAAAGTCTGGCATAATTTTAAAGCCAAATAATTTTGAACAAGGTTTAAGCTAATACTGCTGAAATGTCATGTCAATTATGTGGACTGGTGAAACTTTTCAAAAGCAATCAAAACGAAAGGGCAAATCCAACAACAATGTAGCAAACAAAATTCACTTTGCTTTGGCTCCTGACACCTACTTTTAATCAGACTATCACTGTAGCAAGTTGAATGAATGATAAAATATGGCAATTTTTATTAGAAATCGTATTGTAATTATGACCATTATATCCATAGCTTGAATTCTTGAAATTTAAACAACTTCTGTCTGACCTAAATTTACTTTAGTGACTTTATAGCTATTCACAGTAACTACAGAGAACTTCAATCACATTCTGTATGAAAGCAGCTTCCAAATGATTCCTGAGCAAATTATTTGATGGCCATTACTGTCTTAGCTCATAAAGATGACATCAGTCATCTGACTCCGGGGAACTTAATCACCTCCATAATCCATAGAGACTACATGTCTGGTGTTTTAGTATGGATATACAGTGGCTGTGAAATTTGTAAGTCAGCAGTTATGTACTCCGTAAAGGCTGTGCATGCAGTCTGTAAGTCTGGATAAAATAATGTAAGACTTGGATTCAACATTTTAGGACAGTACAAAGAGCACTTTCGAGGCCCAAGCTGCAAATTCTAGAGTGCTTTTAAAGACGTTAGAGAAAAGAGGTGACTATGACAGTATAATTGCATGGGAGACTAAGGTAGGAAGACATGGCAAAGAGAGGGGCTGCTGTTGCGAGACTTTATCAAGATGACATGGAGATTTATGCTCTGAGTTCACAGGAGAATTTTATGATGAATAGACATAGAAAAGAGAGTCATGGCGTGATTCTGATAATGGTGCATGTGTCTGCAGGATAGACAAAAATAATATCGTCTCTCGCCCATGCTTAAAAATCTCAAATGCATTCCATATGATAAATGTTTGCGGGAAGCTACTAGGACTGGGTGATTTAATAGTCCCTTATATGAGGACACGAGCCTTCAGGTTACCAGCATTAAGTATTACTTAACTGTTTAATGCCATTGTTACAATGTATTATTTTTATTCGTTTCGTTTTAATTCAGGTTTTTTTTTTTCTCATGGTAAAAACTGACTTTGGAATAAAGGCCCGCTTATCACTGGGTGCGGTACCTTGTCTTTTAATCTCATTCCATGCCCGTCCAGGGGAAAATGTTTTGGAAACTGGGCAGATGCACCCAAGACAGAGCGCCCATCCATCACTGGTCAAACACGTATCCAAACACACACACAAACTTTATGAAGGTGATTTCAATATGGGCAGTTTTACAACATCCACTTTACCTTGAATTCATGTTTTTGGATTGTAATAGGACACTGACATGGGGAAAAATTGGAACCTCCTCCCAGGTCGGGATTCAAACTGGAGAAGAGAACAACCTTTTAGAAGAACCTTTTAACAACCTCTGCATCCCCATCTTTTAATTACACCTTCAAATAGTTTAGGGATTAAAAATATGTATTGTTAGTTAGTCCAAATTGCATCAGTAGTTTCTTGAACACCCCTGTTCTAGTGGGTTTGAACAAAGCACCTAAATTTAGTGATAAGACATTACTGTATATCATTTATCTATAAATTGTATATTAAGCTGACTTAAAATAACATTGTTAAAAGAAAATAAGTGGTTTATTTTCCTTTTGACTTCCAAAAAAGCTAATGGGCTCTTAAAAGTTCCATCGAATATTATGTATGTATGATATATTAATGTCGAACATTTCTTTTCAATTTTTCTACAGTAATTATTTCAGTTGATAAATTAAAAAAATACAGTACAAAGGTTTAGGTGGTACTTATAGTATTAGGTTATTAAATACTAGACATTTATAAATAATTAAATAATAGACATTTAAATAATAGACATTTATATAGATAAATTTGTAATCATATGAATTAACAAAAAAAAAAATACTGAGCAGCTACAATAGTAATATGCTGCTTACACAAGGATGCACACAGCACTTATAACATAAAATAAAAAGAGTAAGTTCAAGTACTCTATATAGCACTTTTTCCAACAGTGCATTGTCACATAGCAGCTTCAAAGTTCAAAGCCTAAACCCCCAAAGAGCAAGCCGAAGAGAAAGTGGCAAGAAAAAGCTGTTATGATGTTATTTTAGGTAAAAGAACATAAAACATTTCCAGCATCCACAAAGTGACCAAATGGAACTGTAAATAGCTGTTTAAAGAATAATCGCCCAGTGATGTCATGTTTAATAATGTATTATTCAATAGGGAACAAACCAGGACTTTAATCCTTTTAGTTAATACTTGGCCCCAGACAGTGATGTTTTTGTACTTAGATGCAACACAAGTCCTAGGCCAGAGTCTTATTTCTATGTCTATTCAAGGCTTAAAGGATTAGTGGCTGCTGTTCCCGGCACCAGCAGGTGCAGTCGAGTCCAATTCTCCACAGACAATGCTCTGGCAGATTTATTCACCTCTCTGATCTCATCTGAGTTCTGTCATCTGCTCTTTCCTCTTGCTAATTTTGTTCTCCTTTCATATAGATCATACAACATGCTTAGCCTGGCCACCAGGGTGCTGTTTTTTTTTATTTTTTTCTTCTTCTTTACACCTGAATTGTGATGGCATATAATAAAAGTATGATAAGTTCATAAAAGTTGATTAGTCTTGAAAACTGTTAGGTGATGTAAGTTGTTGCAGAGAGTTACAACCAGCCCTGAAGTGTAGTCCCCATATTAAACACTATAATTGAATAATCCATCTAAAACTTATTGCCTGTAAATCAAATTAAAGGTTTATTTCAGAAGGCATACTACAAAACTACCTTTTACGATCTTTATACAGGTTTATTCCCACTAAAAAAAACACACAGAAAAAAAAAAAAGAATAATTCTACATTACTATAATTTTCCAACATACATTGCTGTTGTATTTCTATTGTTGCTGTTATAAAAAGATTACTGTATGTTTAAAATATTGTACAGCAAACTGTAAATTGCAACACATACAGTATTATTAAGTAAGAGAGGTCTTGCATTTAAAATAGAATGCCTTTATCGTCACTATATGCATCTCAATGGATTTAAAGCCACTCCTTTTTTCTTCAATGCACACGTACATGAATGTAAAATATAATTGACACACACATTCTCTCTCTCTCTCTCTCTCTCTCTCTCTCTCTCTCTCTCTCTCTCTCTCTCTCAGATATATAGATAGATAGATAGATAGATAGATAGATAGATAGATAGTAATTTATCAGAGAAATTTGCACAAGAAACAAACTACATTAGGACTTTTTTTGCCTTCCCCAGTTTGACTCAGTAATTCTCTATTTTACTTATTTAAATTGCCAAGAAAAATATGGGATGGGATAACTGCTTTTTATCGACAATTCTGCCATAAAGTCCAGATTACTGAAGTCGCCTCTTGACCATTGATGCAGACACTGGTGTTTGAAAGGTTCTATTAAGTGCAACTGTCAGTTGACCGCATTTTAGGTGTCTTTTCTCTCAAACTGCACACTCTAAGACATTAATATTCTTGCACAGTTGTGCATCAGGGCCTCCCACACCTTTTTTTGATTTTGTCAGAGCCAGTTTGTGTCACACTTCAAAAGAAAGTAGTTAACAGCATCGTAAGATATTTTCAGTTTCTTGGCAATTTCTCGCTTTGAGTAGCCTTCCTTCCTTAACACAGCATCAAATGATGGCCAGAAAGAAACAACTTTTTTAAAAACCCATTTTGAGCCTGTAAGCAAGCCAACAACTTTTGATGCTTCAGATACTAAACTAGCCTAGAATGTTGTGCTCACTTTTATGCTCACGTATTAGTGTAATGTTTTTCAACAATTGAGCAAAGGTATTCTAATGACTAATTAGCCCAATAACATCCTTAACCTGAATTGCTGATAGTAAAGCTATATACAAATATAGTCTTTAATACAAGTTTTTTTTTTAATTATTTGATACATTTCAATTTATTGTGAACTTGAAAATGTTTGTGAATTGCATGACGTTGTGTTTTTCTTTCAAAATGAGGGACATTTGCAAGTGATCTTAAACTTTTGAACGGGTGTGTGTGTGTGTGTGTGTATGTAGTACCGTGTTACACTCCATTATGCTTTTAGAACTGCTGTAATTCTTTCTAGCATAGATTTAATAAGGTGTTGGAGATCTTCCTTAGAGATTTTCCTTTATATAAACATGATAGCATTATGCAATAGCTACAGATTAGTCGGCAGCACATTCACTATGCAAATCTCTGGTTTTACCAGATCCCAATGGTACTTTATTGGATTGAGAACTTGTGACTGTAGAGGCAAACTGAGTATAGCTATGTACTGTCTTGTTTAAATCTCAGGAAAGTTGTGCCTTTTAAACAATACTCAGTAGGTAAAAAGGGACCCAACTTGAACCAGTATATTACCCACACCATAATGCCATATACATTAGTCTAAACAGTTTATCCGAGGCAGGATGCACCTATGCTTTTCATTCTGTTTACGCCAAAATGTTACAGATGAAATTAAAGTGCATTTTTTTTTTTTGTACAATTTTGTCAAATCACTGTGAATTGTAGCTTTTGTTACCAGTCTGTAGCAGACAGAATTGGTGTCTGGTTGGATCTTCTGCTTAAACTTCTGGATTGTGTTGGGTGTTTGGTCTTTTAAATTTCCTGTTTGTACTGAATTGTTAGACATGGTAGTTAGCAATTAAATAATAAAAATTAAATTATTATTTATTATATTAAATTAAATGACATCAGATTCAACTTTATAGACATTGTACAAAGTGCAGGTTGAGTGCCAATGGAATGCAGTTAGCGTCTAGCCAGAAGTGCAAAATACAGTGTTTCTACTACTATATATTATTAACAAAGTACAGTGGTATTATGGGGAAATATTATGAATGAAAACTGTCTTCTATACTGATGAAATGTTTAAATATGCTCATATTTGGTATATCTGTGCAAAGGAAAGGGATATATTACTATAGTAATAGTGCTTTTTGTTTCTGTTAAATTTTAGGTTGGGCTATATATAAGTTGTGCTATGTTTAGACATTCCTAAACTATTTATTATATTAGAAACACATTGTTGTATTGCCACCAAGATCCTGCAGATTCGATCTGCTGTTGCTCAGTCTGTAGATTAATCCATTCTTTGTTATAAAGTCAGTGACATTATCTGACATTTTTGAAAAAGGCCAAGTTTAGGCAGCTTCTCTGCTATCTGACTGTGAACACTCTCGCAGTATAATCCAGTGCTTAAAGTAAACGAAGGAAAGGGTGTGAGGTGTGTCACAGAATAAGTAAACACATTAAGATGAAATGCAACGCAAAATCTCTGACTAAATAAATGTTATAAGCATAAATTAATCAATCATGTTCAACCATATGGTATTCATTGCAGCATTACATCATGTGTTTTTAATTTTGCTCATAAAACTAAAGCTCAATTATATATATTTTTACTTTTAGTCTCACTGGTGTTTTTGTCATGGTGACAAGGACCTCAATGCAAAAAAATTCAATTATAAACTTAGTGGCAACTTTCTGCAGTTGTCTTTATTCAGAGTCTTAAATTACCAAACTGCATGATGGTGAAAATCTTAAGCTTTATTACTCTACACTCTTCATATTATTTAATAATTGTTGTATATTGTTTCAAAACAAAAGTGATTAATAACAAACTGATTTTAATTTTTTTATTTTTCATTAGTCGTGGATTGTTTGCAATACACTCATTTTTATGATTAATTACTTTTAATGAGCTACTTTCAAAACTTGTCTATTTAATACTTTATTAATGTCTGTGGAAAATAAAAAAATGCAAGTCCACAATTTATAGTTATGTAACTTCACAATGTTTTATTATTTAGAAATTAGGTTTACCAAAATAATTACAGTAAAGATGCAATAGCATATTAAATAGTAGCAGAAGTGTTTTCTAACAACGTTAAAGCTATTTCAGCTAATAAAGCAATAATAGCAAAAGGGCAAAGCATTATTTTGTACAAATCGTAGAGCACAAACTGGATCTGTATTTCCATTAGTGGTATGTAATTTAAAATAATGTTATGATGTGTCTGGAAGACCCAAATATGCAGAGGCAAAAATTGGGTAAATTAAATATTTTATTAATTTAGTAACAAAGCAAAACATATTAAAACTACGAAATAAAATTATACCTATAACAAAGTGAATATGGGAACGATCTTGTCAAAATGACAGAAACCTGCCAGAAGCAGAACAACGGGAATTCTCCCAAGTAGTACTCGTAATGAAAGGTTACCCAGCTAAATGGGACCAAAGTCTGTATGGCACTGGCAAGGGGAGGAGAAGTCCTCGAGCATGTTCTCTGGAGCTCTTGTCAGTGGTACAGATCATACATGATGCGATAAACACTTTGACTTGAGCCTCTATACTTGGCCACCAAAAGTACCGACAAAGCAGATGGAGTGTCTGATCACCCCCAGTGGACTGAAAACTGCAATTGATATGTGGTCAGTAGGACCCCCACCAGGGTCAGGTTCACCTGTTTGGGCAGCTCTGATCACCTGTAAAATGCCCCAAGTAATGGGTGCTAAAATCTGGTTAAGCGGGATGATGACAGTCTGGTAGGGTAATTTCCCATTGTCTAGACAATGCATCAAATTAAGGGTTCTTAGAGCCAGGTCTGTAAAAAAGTGTGAAATGAAGATGCATATGGTCAGTCCATACTAGGAATTGGTGTTTAACCCCTTCCAGTCAATGGCGCAATTTCTCAAGTGACAACTTGATGGTTATAAGCTTGTTGTCACTGATGGGGTAATTAACCTCTGGACTTGGCAAATGGAACTAGGGATTGGCCAGTCACAGTCAGGATCACGGCAAGATCCATCTGTAGGGCATTTTTGAAAACAATAAAACCCAGAAATGGTAAAGCGGAAGTGTGAAAAACTGATTTATCCAGTTTAACAAACGAGTCGTGTTTAAGCAGAAGTTGTTTCTTAAATGTCCCACGTGTTCTCAGATGGACCAACCAAAAATCAATGTGTCATCTAGGTATATATGGATGTAGTGGTAGAGAACCTTACGCAAATGGCATAACAAGGTACTTATAGTGAAAGCAGTCTTCCATTTGTCACCTTGCTTTATGCGGATAAGGTTATAGTCACTGTGAAGATCAAGCTTATGGCGTTAAGACCTCGGTAGTCAATACAGGGGTGTAGAGAACCGTCTTTCTTTCCCACTAAAAAACAATCGGCCCTAACTGGGGAGAAGTATGGATGGATAAACCCCTGCTGAGGTGACTCACATGCATTTCTCCATAGCCACCTTTTCCGGTGCAGCTAGTGAAAATAGCTTCTCCCTCAGGGAGAAGTGCAACTACTCAGGAAGTGGGAGAATTGGTGATTAGTGAGTGGGTCAGTGAAGGCTTTGGCATTTTTGGTTTAAATAATGTATTACATAGTATTATACAGATTTCAAGTCAAACTGAATGTTTAATAGCATCTTATATTTTACTGTTATTTTGGTATTTTGTAGATTTTTGATGATAAAATAAATTAATTGAAGAACATTGCCTTTGTATGATTGTCCTCTGCTGTAGGAGGGACCAGAGACTTTAATCCTTGTCATTTTTCACTTGTCTTTTTAATTCATGGGGCAAATTTTTATTCACAGTAATTAATACATCTTTCACTCCTCTGTGATTGCTTCCTGCAGCAGTGCTCTTTCAATGCTCAATACATTTCTGGATATGTTCTATTGATTGATGATTGGCAGCGGTTGCGAATTGATTTAGGATGCATCATCTAATGTTCACTGTGCTAAAGAGACTGAGAAAGAACTGTGAGTCAATTTGCCTCATATTAGCACAAAAACCAGCTGTTGTGCATCAGAAGAGTATTGAGCTAACATGTGACAGCGTGATGGCTTGTTTTATGAACTCACGGTTGACAGGATGATACAGTAAATGTGTCGAACACAAGCTTTGGTGTAATGAATGAAAGGCCTGCCACATTGCAGGGAATCTGCTGACATCTGGAGAGGCTGATGCACAATTGGTAAGATGCAGAAGCGATACACAGACACAAACTCGCTTGCATTCTTTCTAGCTGTTTTTTTTTTCATAGAAAAAGTTTGATGATGGATGCAGACATTTGTTACATAATATCAGTAAATTATGCACCAAAAGGCTCATTTTACTTAATTCATTATTTTTTATTTTTTGCACAATCACTTTACCAAGATGTGCATGAGCAAAAGGCTAAACACTGTGATGCTCACAGCAACACAATAGCACTTTGTGTGGGGTGTTTTTGGTGGTGTGTGCTCAGCAGTGGTGGGCCGTCAGGGCTTCAAAGCCTTCTCTTAAGGCCTATAAATATCTGAATCTGTTTCCTTCCATAATGTTCCCTTGGTTGTTCAGCTGCCAGACATGTATTTCTTCATTTAGCCAATCACATTTCAGCATCACTGGTTGCCAGGTTTTACATTTTTTGCCTAGGCCTTCAGAATGAATTTTGCTGGCCCTGTAGCCATAAATCAGCTTTTGTAGCTTTTGGAGCCTGAAAACCTACACGGTCAGCATATTCAACCCTCTGATTAAAAAGTACTTTTAAAGAGCAGACATTTTTAGCCAATTAAAACGTATAACAGAAATACAACTCTAGTTTCAGCATTAGCTTCAATGGCAATAGAAAAGGACTTCTTAATGGACCTAATTAAAGTCTTTTAGGGGAAAAAGGATGTGCTTTTTTTTTTTTTTTTATACAAATCAGGATTTTATTATTTTCCTTATTAATATTGCAATTTCATGGGGTTATTGTTGGCAATTTTTGTTTGGCTACACAATTATAATGCAAGGGGGATGAGGTGGGGGGGGGGGGGGGGGGACGAATGGGAACCAAAGACAGGATTTTACAGGCTTACATGTACAGGCTTTATTTGCACGTTATTTAAATTTGATTAAAAATACTTGTTGATCGACGGTATCTGCAGGTGACTTGCCCACAACCAATCCCCCATCCTGCTGCTCCACGGTCACAATAACTTCTCTATCTATGATGCAGTAGTAAAACTGTGACAGGGTACCTACTGGCAAAGGCTCATTGATGTGTGTGTATAGAGTGATGGCTGATGCACGAGATCCAATCCACTAGACGGTCTACAGAAACACAAACTGCGGATGAACTTGCTGGTTCTGAATGAGGTCAATGTGCCGTGCATCTGCATAGCTGTAGTCAGGGCCCCATGCTGGCTCCAGTTGCAGGTTAGGGTTGTTTTCACAGATAAAGGTGGAGAAACACAATATAGGGATAAATATACACTCATACAAATATACACAGTGATGGCAGTCTTCAAAATTGTTACACATCAAAAGCATCCTCACACTTTGATGTTGGTGAACATCACTAACAAAAAACATAGACTGACAAAATTGATTCGGGTGTCCACAGGGATCGCTCTGCACAGCATTTTAATTTCCTTCTATAGCACAGAGAGTGTGGACAGTTTTCTATGGTATACCAAATCCTTCAGAAAACTCCACAGGTAGAGGTCAAAGGATGTTAAATCGGGTGAACAAAGAGAGAATTCAATAGCACCATCCTATTCAACGTCCTGCCTGAATGTCATCTAGATAGACTTTCATGTCTTGGTGGTGGTGAGAGAACTTGCTCATTCACGTATTAATTATATATTAAAGTGTTACTTTGGAGAAACACATGGCCGTCGATCAAACTTGAAAAAGTTTAAAACCTTTTTCTAGCACAACAGATTCATTATAATTCATTTTTTGAATATATTTTGTTGTATTGTTTATAATTTCTTTATAGATTTAAAGGCAATATTTTTTTACACCCAGTCATTAATCTCAATCTTTTTTGCCGAAAAAAGGAAATCAGTGCGATACATTATCCTAAAGATTTTTCTTTGCTGCCTACAAATATAACACTAAAATAGATGTGAGATACACAAGGGGGTGTCCAGCCTCGAAGGACAAAGCAAGAGCTATTGGGTCTGCTTAGGTAAAACCTTGGGCGCTCTGATCCATGATAAAAGCTTGTGGTAATTTAGCATGACCTTGCAACAACCTGTAACAAAGCATCAGTTAAGAAATGGATAAAGGATGAATCTGGGAGTAGTCAGTATGTGTAGTACATGGGTAATGGGCATTGCCACCTTCGATTTCACTGCTCTTTTTTAGTGTTTAGATGAATCAAGTTCTAAGCATTAGTACAACCTCATCTTGCCCAATTTTAGACCTTTTATTCTCCCCTGATTCTGAAGAGCTTTTCTGTGGGTTATAACAAGCTCTTAGTTGGGACTTAGTTAAGACTGAATATGTCTAATTTATGATGCAACTCTATTTGAAGATTTAATCTCTCAAATGCAGATACAGGGCCGATAACAAACCAGCGTGAATATTAACTAATCAATTTTTAAAAAGTTTTTAGCTTGTATTTGATTTTGTTACCTCATTATTTTTCTTGTATTGGAATCAGTTGAGGAGACAGATTCCCAATGTTCCCATTTGATGGAGAAAGTTTCTGGCGTTGGGCAGGATGTCAATAACATGATGTCAATCTATCACAGGGTGTACACTTACTCACAAACACACACTGTATGCGAGCAATTTGGAGAAAACCCATACACAGACACAGAAAACAAAAAAACTCGGAGTTGAGAGATGGATGTGCTAAGAAGCCCCGTGCCTCCCATATTGGATTTCATTCATTATCTTTCTTCGAATCCTCTACTAGGGTCACGGTGGGGTTCACCATGCCCATTCAAGGGAGAGTGGTCCGCGCGCCTGGCAGATACACCCAGGACAGGGTGCCAATCTATCGCTGGCCACACTTTTTCACACACGCTCACTCACAAAGACTATATATACCCCTACACAGACATGGGGAGAACATGAAAATACCAAGATTGGCAGTCAAACAGGGAATTCCCAGCGATGAGAGGCGGACGTGCTAACCAATAAGCCACCGTGCCACCCATGTTGGATTTCAATTTTGATCAAATGCAATGCATCAACCAAGAAAATTTGTTTCCATTTGTTTTTAAAATACTATTATTAAAATGGCAGCACTGAGAAAGTTATCAGCTCATTATGCAAACTTGTTTAGGCACCTTCCAGATTAAGCATTCATTTACACCTTCTATAAACTGCAGGGTTTGGGATCATTTTAAATGGAGCTTCAAAAAGCTTTTGGGACTGATGGCAGATAACTAACTGCTTACTTAAAACATCTATTTATCTATTTTACTTAACATTACATGAACAAGTTAAACTGACTATGCAAAGTCTGAAAATAAAAAAAATAAAAAACTATAAAAACAAATCTAACAAGGATTTTAAATGATGACAATACTTAAACTGGCTTGTTATTATCCAATCAAACCTCAGCAACCGACGTGAATCAGCAGTAGAAAGTTGAGTTTGGTCGAGATGAGGGAATTTGTCTCCCCTTTGCTTTCATTTTCTTTTTATTCCTCAAATTGGAAAAGACAGATCTGAACACAGAGGGAGCAGAAAAGTGTATCCTTAAGAATTTAATAAGAAAAGAGATTGTGATGGATTACACATCGTATCCACGCTGAAGACAAATGATGAATCACAAAGGAGCTCATTTTTTTCCACTCTTTTCATCCTCAGGTTTCTGGAACCTGGCCTTTAATTTGAGGCGGATTACAGAAGCGTAGCAGGACTAAGTTCCACTGAGGGAGTTTTTATTAATATTTATATGCATACAAAACATGGTAGACTTGGCGTGAGGGAGCATCTGGGACACAAGCGTCCGCATTTGGTTGTGTGTCATGAGCATCTGGGTGCTACAAGTAGTGTAAAACATTCAAGGGTGGGTGGAGGGGGGTCAATGGTGTGTGAATGAGGTCTGAAACCTAATCATGATTTCTTGTTTTTTTTTGCTGAGGATACATGCCAGCAAGTCGCACTAATGGGCATCTTAATTCTGCACAGCAGGGAAAGACAGTAATCCCTCATAAATAATAGGTCACAAAAACTCTCTAAGATGCATCCCTGTTAGCCTGGACCTGGTGACAAGAACTCTCTCACACACGCTAGGTCATGGCTTCATTTATACTTAATTACTCCCAGGAAACAAGCAGCAAATTGTGACGATTACATCTGTTATGTGCATGAGATCCTCTCTGTGTGTGTTTGCACATTTTAACCATTTACATTCAGAAAAATGGAAACCGGTTAAGTAATGCATTTTTTATTAAAATTTTATAACGGTAATAGATTTTATATGTACTAAGATTCAAACATGCTTCATTTTTTAGGCTGCTATTTTGAGTCCTAATATTAAAAGTGGATTTGCATGTTCCCAAACTGAAAAACACTTTATTGTTGATTACCCCCCAACCCCTTTTTTCTCTTTTTTGTTTAACACCGTAGATTAAGTGGAAGTTCAATTATCTGGTAATGTAACAAGGAGAAAAGCCATGATGGAAAACTGTCGGTGTGACAAGCCAAAATAAAATATTTAATGCAAAAATGTGACCATAGCACAATTGTAGCATTCTGGAATATTGGAAGGGGGGGGGGGGGAGTGCGAAGGGAACTATAACTATAGCACCATGCATAATGCATTGAATCGATTTACATATTTTTTTTCTGAGAAAGCATCTAAAATGGATCAGCTCTAACTCCTCGTGCTTATAAAATATTTAACCAAATTCTGAGTGAGCAATTTCATTTTAAATATGAAATGCATCTAACAAAATGCAATTCCATTGAATGTTGCCAAAGGAAAATAAAACACTTAACTTTCTGGAAGGAATCCATGTGGAAATGTGAGAATCTTTGTGTAAGTGACAGATGAGATACAGGGGGTTAGCATCTTCAATAGAACCTTGTAATGGCGCTAAAAAAAAAAAAAAGAAACAAACAAAACATGCAGCTTTAGGTGATTCGTGAGAATTTTATTATTATTATTTTATTTATTCAAGTTCACAAATTATACAAAGTCATCTGTGTAATTTCACTCCATGGTTTGGGTGAAGGAACATAAAAGTTTCTCCAATAGAGTAGCTCTAATGGTTCAATTACACTAAAATTAGCAAGAGTCTTTGGACTAATTAGAACAAATTAAATCAAATTTTGAAGGCAGTCATGCTGGGTTTTCTCACATAGCGGTCGGTAGGGGTAGGAGGATCACAAAACTGCTTAAATTAAAAAAAAAAAAAAAAAAAAAAAAGAAACAAATGTTTATTATAACGCATTTGTCTGTGTTGGTTTCCAATCCAGGTTCTTTCCCCACATTTCTCATGGTGAAATGGGTTGGCTCCAGTTTCAGACTTAAATTAGAATGCACAGCGCAAATAAAAGGTGTTACATTTCAACAGAAAAGAATCAAATCTAAAATATCATGTTTTAAATATATGATCTCAAAATACACAAAGGTCAGCGTGATTTAACTAGAATTTTAAATACTCTCCATAAAAAGTAGTCTGCCACAACAGTGTCCAAATTCATTGGACTCAAAATGGGGACCCCCCCCCCGACCCCCACAAAGGAATAAGCGGATGATAATAAATGAATAAGTTTATTGACATATAGAAGTCTTTATGGTATCTTATTTTGAGTTCTCCACTTTTTTTGCAATTATAACAGAGAACACTTCTTATTCACTGCACGATTTGGTGGCAACACAGGGCAGCACCTTTAGCGACAGGCTTCTTCACCCACAATACCCTAAGCGGCGATATATTAGCTCCTACTTTCATTCTGCTGTAAGACTTTATAATCAGCACTTCTCTCAGGAACATACTAAACAATTACCGGACAAGCTTTCATTTCTGAAACCGACAATAAAAAAAAAAAGGACAAACTGTTTGCAATAAGGTTAGAATACTATTTTATGATACTTGTGCAATACACACATTAAGTGCAATATTTAACACTATAAAATAATGTAAATTGTTTTGTTTTTTTTGTTAACCTTCAAAATTTTGTAGTTCCTTCATTTTTTTTTTTTTTTTTTTTTTTTTAAATAAACTTTTTTTTTTTTTTTTTTTTTTTTATAAAAACTTTTACTTTTCAGGAACTTATTCCACAAGCTTTTGGAGTGTGGCTGAGGGAATGTTTGCTATTTCATCCCAAAAAGCATATATGTACAGTTTGTATACAGTATACAATCTCTGTCTCCTGGTTTATGTGGTGTCACATGGTGGATGTAGTGCATAGAAAGACAGTGGCTGTAAACTGTCTGTCAAATATAAAATACTATTAGTTTTCTGTGAATGCTACAGTGAACCAATTGTTATTGATTAGTACAATACGTTGCTGAAGAGCATCCAGTAAAACCACATTCAATAAGATCGCCAAACATTTTTTCAAAGGAAATTAATATATATTGGTAAGCCTTTCTATGTATCTGGCATTCATAAAGCTATCTAAAGTATCAATAAAGCTTTATGACATCGTTCAAAAGCCCTTTTTAATGTACATGAAGTAAACATTCATAATCACGGTCATAAAAACAATTTGACATACGGCTTTAAAACACAACATTACATAATATGGACTTATTTGAATTGATTACGCTTTGCCTGAAGTTGTTAAAGAGCATTTATAAGTCACTATATACTACTTTGTATGCAGTCTGTTTCAATAAGGTCATTAAGGCTTATAATCTTTCATAAACAGTTATGAGCACGTATAAAAATGTTTTCTGGAACATCACTCATTAAGCACAAACGTTACAAGGCTTTATGTCACTGGTCTATATAATAAGTTAATAAACACTTTAAATATAGAATTGATGATGCATTATGTAACTTTGTTATAAAGCCTCATGGGATGTTCCTATAACACTTTGTGTGGTTATTTGTATCTATGGCCATCAACAAATGCTTATGATGGTATTGTAAAGCTTGAAGCAAACTTTATATAGCTTTATGGATACTGAATTTATGTTGTTACCATTATATTAAGTTAGTAATAAAACACTAGGGACAAATGAATTTAATGAAATACAATGTAATTATTTGTATGTGAAAATGAATTGCATGAACTGTATGCAGTTGCTTTTATAAATATACAAGTTACTTTACTGTATATGCTTCACAAAGCCATGTGTGTGTGTTCAAAAAAACTGCCCCTATTTCTAATGAGCATTCTGCCAGATCCAGATGGACCTAGATCCCTGGAGACTTTGAGATGAGATTTGTTGCTGTTTAACAGTTAATCTAGGAGTGAACCCTTCACAAGCACACAAACACAGGCATGACCCCAAATAGACTTGACATGGGCCATGCTTTTGTGCAGAGAGCAGGCAGTAGACTGATGATCTATGCCAGCATAATTAAGAACAACTTCTCCCTGGAGTACAGAAGTCCTACTATAGCAATGTTTAGTATAGCAATGCTGCATAATGACTTACAATGATTCAAACTGAGAGCTACGTGCATTCTGACTTTGTTCAAACATGAACAAATCAATGTTCTTAATGTAAATAAGAACTAGTTGGTGGAAAAGGTATACAACACATTAAGCCGAGGATCCCTACGGATGAAAACGACTCATACTTCGATCAGCCTATCATGTTTGTTTGGCAAAGCACTTTTTAAAACGCATCAAGGTATTTAACACACTCGTTGCTCACCACTTAATCCTTCAAACTAATTGTGTGTTTAATTCTTTTTCCCACAATGGTATTGAATTTTCCCTGGGAACCCTTGCCAGCTAAGCCTCTCATAATGATTGTCAATTTGGCATTAAGCATTCAGCAGATTAAGGATTAAATGAAAATCAGAGTGCAAGGAATGTTGCCATGCCCTTCCCGGCACAATCGTAGTTAGCAGCTCACCGAATCTAAAAGGTGCTGTTTTTGGTCTTAACGTGTAAATCCTATTACGAAAGGCCACTGTAATGATGCACGGCTCCCATTATACTGCCATGTCTCTAATGATGCCTTGGTTTTGCATCAGCGGTTGCTGGAGCAGTGCTAAGCTAAAGTTCAGCTGTGATGGATAAAGAGAACGAGCAGTGCCGAAGCATGCTCAGCTTGATGTAGTGGTGATCGCATAGACAAAAATGTGTTTCCGCAGGCAAACTCAGAAATGTTCCATCACGCTTCAGCTGACGTATAGCCCAACAATGCGCTGTCTTGTGGAAAAAAGGGTCCTTTTACAACCTGTTTAGCTTTTTAGTAATGTTGAAAGGTCTTGGGAAATCTGTGTCATCACCCTTACAGAGCCAGAAAAAGCAACCACTATTGGGTTTTCAGCGGGTTACATTTTATCACTTTCCTCATAAGGCATTAAAACCACTTCACGTTTAGATCATACACTGCTCAAAAAAATAAAGGGAACACAAAAATAACACATCCTAGATCTCAATGAATAAAATATTTCAGTTGA
>JAOUQT010330803.1:0-13442 GCA_025769995.1 Xyliphius kryptos
CCCCCCTCCGACCCCGACCCTCGTAGAGGATTAAGTGGAAGATAATGAATAAATGAATGAATAAATATTTGGGAGTGGAGTGCATACTTATGATGCCATAAGTCATTTGATTTTTTCTATGTTGGCTGAGTTCTTCTGTAAGTATTTGTAGAATAAAGCAACAAAAAGCTTAGCATGTTCGCCTCTCAGTGCTGGGGATTCCTGGTTCGAATCCCAATCTGGGTGAAGTTTCCATGATTACCTCATATCCGCGTGGGTTTTTTTCCACGGTCCAAAAAGATGGATTCAAGGTAAATTAAATGCTCTAAACTGCCCCATATAGTGATTGGCAGTTTGAGTGAGTGTGCCCAGCGATGGATTGGCACCCTGTACTGGTGTATCTGTATGGGCATGGGGATAAGGCGAAAGATGAATGAAGCCACACAAAAAATCCCTTTATCTCAGTCAAAGGTGACACTAGAGCCCATTCTGCACATGCAGCAAAATGGTTACTGATTTTACTGATCTTAATTATTAGTAAAAAGTAAAGCATTACAATTAGACCCAAGTGACTTAATACAAGCAGCGCCTCTCTTCAACACTAAACCTATACCATTTAAACTTTCCACATCATTTTAATTTATTGGGCAGCACAATGGCTTAGTGTGCAACTCCATCATCTCACAACATGAAAATCCTTTGATTCCTGAAAGATGATTGATAATGTTCTTTACAGGATCATTTAGCAGGCACTTGTATCCAAAGCCAGTATCCCAAATTGACATTTGATGTCAGAACACATGGTTGGCCTGTGTTTTGACATAACATTTTCTAATGTAAATAATATTTCTGGAGTATAAAATTAATTCCAGACTGGTCACATCGACTTGCACCCAGATGTCATTCATTCATTGCAGGCAGTTAACATAAAGGTTTATTTGTTTTTGTGGTGCACCATGTGTGAGACTAACATTTCTCAGGTTGTAATATCATACAACATGATAGATAAAATATACAGCTTTAACAGATGGGTCTCATCCACTGAAACATCAGAACATGGCTGAAATGGCAGCTGTGACTCATCTCTCTGAACCTCATCTGCACACGTGTATTACAAAGCACCTTAAAATAGCAAGGCAGTACTATTAGTGGTAGACCATCTTAGTAATACATAATATGTAGTTCTGATGGAACAGCTGGGGTTCCTTTCAATCTAGATCAGATCTAAATACATTACATATATGTATATGTATATTTTTACTGTTTTACTGCATGATATAGAATCATATTGGTCACAACTATCAGCCTCACCTTTAAAGTTAACCTTCCATTTATTAATGATTTTTTATTTTTTTTATCAGCTCTGGAAAAACGTGCTTTGACTGCATGCCAACCTAAATGAAACAAATATGTGAAAACCTCCAATCAAAAATGTACTTGATTAGTCATTTAGTTCTCAGTTTTCATTTAAGTTTATTCTGTTGCTTCCTGATGCTGCCAACCTGTTAAACCACACTGGGAAATTCTGTAGTTTACTAGGTTACTGAGTTTAATTTGCATACAAACTAGTCTTAATGAGGTCAGCAGAAACCCACAGACATGAAAGCAACTCAAACTGTGATGAGAGCCGGAGCTGAAGAGAGTGTTGTACAGAGACCAGATTAAATTACGTGCTGACATTACAACCAGAGATACATACAAATAAAATGAAGAATCTAATAAAGCAATAATCAAAAATATACCACGGGAAAAGGTGTGCCATTACACCTCTTCCCGTGTTTTAATTCACAATAATGCACAACCTGGAGTGCCTTATTGCCTTTATAAAACATTTACCAACACACTATGATAAACACAAGTTTTGATTCATGAATACACAGAAAAAGCAAATTGGTAATATTCTCGCCTTCCACTACATAATCCAGTCCATTTTTTTAAATTAACCCTGAAGGAAGTAAAAGAATTTACGTTTCAATGACACTCAAATACTGCCATCTAGTGGCCAAATTACAGAACGCAGTTCATGAAAAACTTCGGGAAACAGTATATCTTATGTCATGCATATATACGATTGTGAAGCGTTTTATAATAACCTTTAACTACATTACCAGCTGTTATTGATCTTTGGTGTTTGGGAGTCTTTGGAAAACATGACAGTTTACGTAGTTAATCAATGACAGCAAACTAACCCTGAGTTTTTATTGCAAAGGGCTCTATATAAAAGTCATGTGAAGGAACATGACTCACATTTAAACTTATAAATTAGATTTTTAGCAGCCAAAAGAAAAGAAAAATTGTTTGGCAAAAGCCAAACATGACTGAGTGCAAAAATCAATGTGCCACTGAGAGGTTTCCGCGTAATAATTCTACGCACTGACTTTTAAAAATTTTAATAAATTGAAATTTCTACTCATTTTATATTACGTTATTCTTATTTAACACATTTACAGTGCCCTCCATAATTATTGGCATCCCTAGTTAAAATGTCTTAAATGCCTTAAAATAAATTATTTATTGCAAAAGACCAAGATAA
This sequence comes from Xyliphius kryptos, assembly GCA_025769995.1. Classification (NCBI taxonomy): domain Eukaryota; kingdom Metazoa; phylum Chordata; class Actinopteri; order Siluriformes; family Aspredinidae; genus Xyliphius; species Xyliphius kryptos. Next base: position 2,513 of record JAOUQT010330803.1, read on the forward strand.
GGATTTTCAGCAACAAACACTAAGTGGGTCTGGCATGACACAAGGACGAGTATGCAGAAAATTCCCTTATGCCCACAGTTAAGTATGGGGGAGGATCGTGATGCTGGGAACCTTGTAAGGTAACATGGGATCATGAACTTTTTGAAACATCAGGACTTTTTAAATCAGAACCTGGTGGCTCTGGACGATTTAGAGAAGTTGTGCAAAGAGGATTGGTCGAAGATCCCTCTTTCTGTATTCTCTTAGCTTTTGAAGAGTTATAGGAGAAGAATAAGTGCTCTCCTATTGACAAAAGGAGGTTGTAAGAAGTACTAACACCAGGGGTGCCAATAACTGTAGCACACGTGATTTCGATCGAAAGATTTATTTTTCAATGTGTAATTTTTCCCCTCCACCAAATGAAGACACTTGAATGAAAGTTTAGATTTTTAGTTTAGATAATTTTTTGCATTGTTGTCCCATATCATTTAAAAAAAAAGGAAATTCTCAAAAGCCAAATAACACATTTATTTATTTATCTGGCACCCAGTAACAAGCTGGAAGTCCCTGCTTCCTGGCAGAACAAATATGGTGCTGATCTGCCCTCTAGTGGAAGTTTTGTCTCTCTTTGTCTAAAAAAGCTGTTTTAACTAAACCTACAGACAAAAAACTAGTTCTGCAAAGGAGTTTATTTTTGTTCTTTCTCATAAAGTAAAAATAAGCTACCTGATTATAAATAAATAAAACTGACAGATTTCATGTAACTAATTTCCTTACCTTTTCTGAGGTTTTAAGAGGAACCCAGGGCAGCGGGCATAGAGGGTTTTTAGTGGAGTCTGGATAACAGGCTACAGCCTTAATATAAAGCTGCAGTCCACGTTCCATTAGCTGGTTTACCTCACCGTAATCATAATCATCATACCTAAGAAAACATGAAGCACGGAATTAATATCACACAGTCCACAGTCCAAATGTACTTTAAGCTTATTGATATTTAAAAGATCACAAAACATGAATATATATGAAAAGTCTACTAATAGTTGATTTTTAAATGTACTTAATCATTAAAAACTGGCAATTTCCACAAATTTAAGTTAAATTTATCATCATCATATCAGTTACAATCTCAATTATTTCTAATCAGAAGCACCCACTGGTCCACCACAGTGTGGGAATTATGTGGGTAAAAGATATTTGTTAGTGTGTGTGGTAGCTCAGTGGTTAGTGTGTTGGACTATCAATCTGAAGGTTGTGGGCTCAAAACCCAGGTCCACTGAAATTACCAATGTGGGTCCTTGTGCAAGGCCCTTAACCCTAATTGCTCCAGGGCTGCTCTATCAACCCTGTGTTCTGATTCCAACCAAGTTGGGATATTTGTAAGTCGTTTTGGATAAAAACATCAGCTAAATGAACAAAAATAAATGTATGTACAACTGGACAAAGCAGTAAAAAAAAATGTTCAACACTTCACTCCATTAGACAGCTTCACTATTGACACTTGCTTTAAAAAAAGAAAACAAGCCAGATCGAGTAATGCACAGGGTTAATTGTACTACTGTGTACCTGTTTTTTTACCTAAACTACTGACTCGTGGGTTTGTCTCATTTATAAGTCGCTTTGGATGAAAAGCATCTGCTAAATGACAAAATGTAAATGTCTTGTTTTACAAAGTGAATAATTGCTGCACTGTAAACTTTAGAGGATTTACTCATAGAACGCAGCCAACAGGATGCCGGTGGCTGGACATTTTTAGTCGGGAGTTATTCTGAGTCCGGTTATGAAACTAAAGTGTTTAAATATTAAAGGCAGCATTGCTGTGTGTGATTCACCTGTACAAAAGCAATACACACTAACACACCACCATATCAGTTTCAGAGCTAAGATTCAAGGCACCACCCAATAATACCGTAACAGTTGTGGCATTGTTGGGATTTTGGTCAAAACAAGACTAAGAGTGCAGGGGATTAACCAAGTATAGGACATGCATACAAATTTTCCTGTATGGGCAGTAAAACACAAAATTACTTAAAAAGTAAAAATGTTTCTTGCAGCTCTTCTATATTAACTTAGCATTTGCAAAAGAGTAAAGCGTTAAATGTCAGTGAGTACCCAGTCATTTTTACTTTTATTAATTGGTTAAGGGCTTGAAGCATTTGCAAAGGAGTAAAGGCTTGAGAAAGCCTACATATGACTAAAATTCCAGATACAAAAAAATATGGATTCTCTATGGGCCACTGCTCAACTAAAACCCCCTCACCACATTAGTGTCACTGCGGAACTGAAAATAAATTCCTGTTCTGTGATGGTCCTGATCAATAAAGAACAGGGTACCAACAGAAAACAGATGCACATTACAGTCTGTATTTTTAAAATACAATGTCAATATGGTAAAAAGAGCAAAACCTATATTGTATGAGACCCAAACTGTATGGAGAAAACCAGACACATGCAGCTCCAACACATAGATGTACCAACAGAAAATGTACCTTATCCCATAGATGCAGTGAATATAATTCCAAATGGCTGTTTTAAGGTCCGGATTGCGAGGGGACGGCAGAGAGGCCACGCTGCGGAACCGTTTATCAAGCAAAAGCCCGATGTCAGAGTACAGACGATTTACAAGAGAGAAGCCGTGAACCTCCCACGAGTAGTCCTGCACACAACCAGCACACGTTAGCAAAACACTAATCCGGTTAATCTGCCTGTATTAGTGTTCATTACTGGTGCCATGTAAACATATGCCCCCATGTACAAGTTGAGTCCTGCAATATTCTGCCCTGGTTAATTTCACAATAACAACCTGATTATTGTCCACGATCTCTAAACATAGTGACCTGACCCGCTCACCTGCACCCGCAATACTTGGAAATCGTCCTCTTCATGACGAGCAAATTCCTGGTAGCCAAAATCTGGGTCTTTCACAAAACGGGACGGGTCCGTAGAGCACATGACTTCCACCTCCTCTTCATCGTCGATGCCTAAACAAGGAACAGTGAGAGAATGGAGCACGGAGGTTCTTAGAACTGCTGACAGATAGAACATTCCTTTAACTTCCCCCTGGCTCGTTACAAGAACCAGAAGGAATTATGATGTTTACCTGTATGTAAAAGTGTGTGGGGCTGTCGTGCTGGATCTGCTTTTCTGTCTCTCTCCTCCTGAGAATTATAGATTCCTTCACGCAAACAAGCCAAGTCACAGCTTGAATCTAAAGACTGTGGGAGAAGTCAACACAGCGGGTTTCAAACAATGAGCTTATTAATAAAACGAAAACTCAAAGTCCTGAACATGAATAATGATGCATAGGCTTTATACAAATTTATGTAGAACAATTCACAAATCGGAAAAATACTGATTAGTTAAAACCGGTTAAATCGATGCAACAGAAAACCAGCCAGGAACCCCAGGCAGGTCAAAAATAAAGTGTATAATATGTAATAAGTTACACATTTTCCCCCCGTGATTTATTTACAATAATGCAGACCCCTGAGTGCCTTATTGTTTTTATGAAATGGCTACAAACACACTATAAATAAAAACAAATGTTGCTTGATCAGTGATTAGTCTAGTTCGTTTTTTTTTAAGTGAACGCTGGTTTCTCCAACAATCACAAACTAAAAATAAAACACTAAATCAGGCATTAATACGAATGAGAAGTGGTCAGAGGTGTCCATTATTGTCAATAATGTCATGGCTGGACAAACGGCTCAGCCAATCGGATATGAGAACTGGACCAATCCGTTTTATTATGAGTAAAAAGTTTTTGTGGCGAACACAAATACACAAATATTGAGCTCTTACCCGTCTTCGGGGTGGGAAGGTGGCGTTGCCATTAGCTGCATCACAAAGGCAGTAACCTGGTGGTGTTCCATGTGGGATTTTTGGACCAGTGATGGTTTCCTGTTCCGAGCCAAACACAAAGCTGCAGAGTGCATGACAATGTGCCAGCAGCACCACAGCTTGAACCAGCTCAGCCACTGACCAGCAGTGTTCACCTGGCTTTAGCAGAGCCTACAGAGAGCGAGATAAAAACCTACATCTTAGTTTATTCTAACATAAGCATGTACAATGCACCCCCTGACCATGTAGAAAAGTCAATCTGACCACCTACCTAAACTGGAAGATTATCACAAGTGCTAAATAATAATAAATAAACTGAATTTGAACATTAAACAGTGTAGATTACGTAATAATCCATACATTCTTTGCAAAATGACTCACTAAATGGTTGAATATAAAAAAACAGTGTAGATTGTTCTGTAATTCATACAGATTCTGATTATTCTATCATATATGGACCATAAGCCCTTGGTGTGGGGGGTGAGTAGTGTTCATTCTACCTGTATATGGAAGTGGGACGTTAGCCAGGGCTGGTGAGCAAGCACTTTGTTTATGTGATCGAGCTGCTGGAGACGAGGTGGTGCTGCCTCCAGTCCCTGCAGCCAGAGGGAATTTCCACCTACGCGCAAGAATTCAGCGGAGTGCAAAGACACCAAGTAGCTGCAGTGATGCCTCGCGGCAGCCTACAACACAATACGCACATACAAAACAATTAGTCCACAATTCCATAATACATTCCATTATATTAAACTATATAAGCACCAAGTAGGCGGAACGGTGGCTTAGTGGTCTGCATGTTTGCCTCTCAGAGCTGGGGATTCCAGGTTCGAATCCCAATCTGGGTTGAGTTTCAAATGTTCTCCACGTGGGTTTCCTCCGGTATCTCCAGTTTCCTCCCACAGTCCAAAAACATGGAGTTAAGGTAAATTTAATTCTATAAATTGCCCCATATAGTGTGTGAGTGTGTGCCCAGTGAAAGTTTGGCACCTTGTCCTGGGTGTATCTGCTCAGCGCCCAAGACATTCTCCCTTGGATTGGCATGAGAATGCCCCCCACCACCTTATTAAAGGATTATGGGGAAGATAATGAATGAATGAAAGGACCAAGTGCAAATTTGTTTTACTATGAAGGGCACACTGGCTGTACTAGGGCACTTTATGAACTCCATTTATTATCCATTATCTTATGCTTATTCCTATACTAGGCTCGCGGTGGGGTTCCCCATGCCCATCGAAGGGAGAACGTCTCGGGCGCTGGGTAGATACACTCAGGACAGGGCGCCAAACCATTGCTTGGGCACACACTCCCTAACACACACACACACACTATATGGGACATTCAATTAACCTGGAACCCATTTGTTTGGACTGTGGGAGGAAACCGGAAAACCTGGAGAAAACCCACACGGACACGGGGAGAACATGGAAACCCCACCCAGATCGGGATTTGAACCGGGAATCCCCACAGAAAGGCGAACGTGCTAACCACTAAGCCACCGTACCACCCACTTTATGAACTCACTGACAGGAATGAATCTTTGTTAAGGATTTAATTAGCATTAAATGTGTTCATAGTTAAGGGTCTGACTGCTGAGTACTAACACTGTAGAAGTCTTTTAGACTTTTTTTCTTGACTGACCGTTTCTGACTTTTTCTGATTATTTCTGTGGATTTAAGCATATCCTTGGCCAAATGACTGCCAACAGCCATCTCTTAATGCCCGCCTTCTGACCATCTGTTACAGATGAACACCAACCGACCACAGATTAAAAAGGTCTGCCAACTGATGTCTTCAAATGTAAATTTGGCAATAATTTTGTAGAACAACAACGTTTTGTTTTTGAAAATTAATATTAAGTAATGAAATTCCATATTTATAGTTATAGAATAGGATAAGCATATAATATTATAAGCATTATAAAAGTGCATTACAAATTTCAAATGACTTAATTAACCACTGAATACAGATGTCTGATGACAGACACCTGACCATGATGATGTCCAAAAGATGACAAGCAACACCCGATAGGTTTCATTTTTGTACTTTCAGTTTACTTTTTTGGTGCAGAAAATCTCTGAAGAGTTCAAACCTGAAATAATGGTATTTTTTTCTGCCTCACCACAAACATGGACAGCAGTGCGACGACTCACCATGATGGCTATGTAGTGGCGGTAAGGATGGGGAAGAGGGCCATCCATGTTCAGTATGTAGTGCTGAGTCTGCAGGAAGCTCTCTAAGTACTGAGGATGGTAAGCCATTTGCTGTGATACTGTGTCAAAACGCCCTCTGCTGGACTGAGTCTTCATGCACAATGGAGATGTCCACTCCTTCTCTAAATTCACCTTGATTCCCTGCAAAACAGAAGATGAGTCATATCATTTAGATCTTATATTGTTACATTACATTGAGTAGCGAAAACATCCTGATATGATTCATTTTAGCTGACCATTTTTCTAAAACCCCCACCTTTCTGGCACAACTTAAAGCATTTATAATATGTAGCAACATCGCCATGGGTGAAACACTCAAGTGCTGAAAAAAAACAAGAGGATCCTTCAAATAAATCCCAGGACAAAAACAGGAAGGGAAAAAAACAAAGAAGGTCTATGAACTGGATCCTGGAGGCAAGTAAGCAGACAGAGTGTATTCCTTAGTGAGAGATGCTAGACTGGTTTATATGCTTTTAAACATATGCATCAGACAGACCACTGTCTTCCATGGTACTTCTAAAAAACAAACTCCATACAACATACAAGGATTTCATTTTACATATGCTAATGGAGATTTAATTTAAAGTAATGATCACACCGATTTTCACATGGTGTGTAAAATACATTCACAGTTTGCATTTAACTGTCTGGATCTGCTGAAGTTTTTATTTTTCATATGGTTTCAGAGTGTGTGCTCACAAACCATATTACAGTCATTAAGTTAAACCGAGGTCAGGTACTAAAATAAATACACAAATTTGACATTTAAATTAATTCCACTCCTGGTGGCAGCTTGTTGGTTGAAACTTATTATCTATACAATATTACAAATTATAAAACAGGTAGTTCCACTCCTTAAATCTGATTGGCTGATACGTTTATCCAACCATGACATTAATGACAATAATGCACAACTCTGACCTTTTTTATTTAAGCTAAGCTTAAGGGAAATTGGTGGACATCAGAGGAAAAAATAATATATATAATAAAAGAAGAAATAACAGGAAAAAAACATAAAATACAAAATAATATAAACAGCAAGCAAATTCCAGATAAGCAATAAGCCTGTTTTTATTATTTTACAAATTGCTACTAGATGACAGTTTTCAATTTTTAGTGAAACCGGTATCCTGTTACTCAGCGATCAATGTTTAATTTAAAAACTGGACTACGTTTAGTTGCTCCACAGAATCATTTGATAAAAGAAATAAGGCACTCAAGGTTGTGTTTTACTATTAATAAATCATGGGGAGACGGTAACAATTGGCCAAAGCCTGAAAAACAGAGCATGATTTTTCAGGGTTTCACCAATTACGTTTTGTTTCACCACTGCATATAGGTGACCTTCTGGTAAAAGGAAAGGTGTAGAGCTGCGTCCTGATGGTGACAGGAACTTACGAGCCTCTCCACTAACATCAAACCCCCAGTGTGTGTTAAGTACAGTTGCTCACTTGTAGTGTCCTAATACTTTGCTTCCTGTTAGGTCACTGTTATTTTGTGATTTTGGTCATACTATTAAATCTCTGGGCACGAACGCACGCACATACGCACGCTCATACGCACGCACACGCGCACGCACAATATGGGGCAAGAAAGCCAGAGAATAAGGTTACGGGGAGAACATGGAAACTCCACCCAGATCAGGATTCGAACCAGGAGCCCCTAGCTCTGAAAGGCAAACGTGCTAACCACTAAGCTCCCCTGCTGCCCATTACAATAATATTTATTTGTCTATATATATAATTATAAAGAGGTATGATCACTGATGATGGCAGACCACAGTTTATAATAATAGAGAATAAATAAGATTATGTTAAATGTGGGTGTGAAGCAGAATTATACTTAGATGAAAAATGTTATTGGTCACACACTCATTCAATCAAAAAAAATATATAAGTTAATGAACAGGAATTTAAAACACGACTGGAATTTACACAACTGTCAATTTCATTCTTATTTTGAAACTAAAAACAAATACAGCTTTAACAAATTTATGAGAACAGCCTTCAGCAATTCAAGCAGCAGAGTTAGTTGTTCAAAATGAAAATGGCTCAAGTCTGTTTTTGCTGGTATGGGAAACAGGAGAGCAGGACCTCCTGTAGCCAAAACGTCTGATTCAGTGCCAGAGAACAGCAGTGCTGGCAGCAGTTATTCCTTCGTGTAAACCACTGCTCTGCTGGCGGAGGCTGACAGTCAGTCATGGTGGGAAGGAGGTCAGTTACACACAGGAGGGGAAGAAACAGCACAGCTTCTGACTTCACTTACACATGAACAAAGTCACGTATTTCATCCTGGTAGATCTCGTGGAAGAGGTTAGAGGCAACAATAGGTCATGTATGGTCAGGGTGTCTGTCCTAAATGTCAAGTCCCTCAGTTTAATAACATTAACAGTCACACACACACAAACAAGGTTTAATGTAGCTAATTCAGAATAGTCTCTTATTTACTTTGATTTGATAATGCAGTTAGTAGAGTTTGAGAGTTAGTAGTATAGATATTGCAGAGTTAGATCTTTATTACTGTGATTCCTTCTCAGAAGAATAATCCCTGAGCCCAGTACACTTTGATACAGCAGAACTGGGCCTATTACTTTATGCCTTAAAAAGACAACATGCACAGAGACCTGGATGTTCTGCAGAAACTGTTTTGCATGCACAGCATTTGCTGTTTGGCTAAAAATATTCCTGCACACAAACATGCTGAGAATAAAATGTTTGAAAAAGAAATACTTCAAAACGAAAACATTACATTTTGTTAACGGTTAAGCTTTGAGCCTGAAGTTTTTACCTCCCACATACAAACTAAAAGTCTAATTTAGAACGCTAAGTACCAACACAAAAAGAATCTTTAAGTCCAAGAAGCCAACACATCACAATCAGATCATTAATACTATCTGAGACAGACAGCTGCCATAGCAGTTGCATAGATTAGAAATAAAAGGCATCTAAATGCGAAAACACAACAAATCACAGATGCATGAACAACACTTAAACTACTGACTTGGAAGGTCACTAAGTTTAAAGATAAGCAATAATTTCAAAACAGATTCAAATGCCTGGAGCTTTTTTGGCTGCAAACATAAATATTTTATAATGACGTTAAGAAAATGACCTCCAACAAGTGAATGTGTTTGTGATGCTGGAGTGTCTATATACTTCTTGTCATGCAGAATTGAAATGATAATTTCAACAATAAACGGTGTAAACAAAGGGAACGTTAAACCACAGAAATACTGTTCACCCACTAAACCAAGATTAAAAAAAGTAAATAATTTAACTGGTCAACCAGGAACATCAGTCAACTACACAGAGAGAGAGCAACAAGACTGCAGGTTAGCCATCATCAGTCAGACTGAATAATTAAATGTGTATTCGCAACAGAATGCACGTGGGCAGGTGTTAATTTTCGTTTCACTGCACATTTCACATACCAACACATCAAGACACTCACACAGAGACCCCTGTGAACCCACCAACAGACAGCTGATGATTCTTTGCTTGGTCCAAGAGGCCAACGCATCAGAATCAGGTCATTATAAATATCTAAGACAGGCAGCTGCAATAGCAGTTGCACAGATAAGAAGCAAAAGGCATCTCTCAGCAATGGAAAACAAATCACAAATGCACTTTCAATCACCCAAGCTGCTGTTGGGGTGTGTATGAAGCGCAAGACCTCAGCTAAGGGGAACAGAAACTTGTTCACCGAAATCCACTGTATTCACTTCCAATCAATCAATTACAAAGTAAAGTGGGTCATGTTTACTGTAACTAGCTCTGCACGTCAGCAACAGATCATTAGTATCCATTATAATAATTTCAGCTTACCCTAAATGAATCAGAATACTAATACTCTGGAGGAAATTTTAATTCATTTCTATGTTAAAACTGTTAAACTACACTACCGCTAACTTCACAATTAATTTAAGTGCATCAGATGATTTTTAAACAATAAAAATGTTTGTATTAAAGCCTATTTTTGTATAAAGGCTTATTTTGCATATAGTTCTTTTATCAGCAATTCTTAGTCCGCTGCCTAAACCTCTTGGTACGGCCACCATTCCAGGTTTAGGATTTTATTGGGCTAATTGGGTGTTAGGACCCAGTTGCTCAATTGTGATGCACAGCTGAAACATGTTATACTAATAAAAGGGAGCGCAGCATTCTAGGTTAGTTTAGTATCTGAAGAATCAGCAGTTGTTGGCTTGCTAACAGGCTCAAAATTGCCAGAAAGAAACTTTCTTTAGAGACCCATTAGTCCATTGTTGCGTTAAGGTAAGGCTACTCAATTGCAGGATATTTTACCAAGAAACTGAAACTGAGCTGTAAACTAGTCCCTTCGAAGTGTGACACACACTGGCTCTAACAAGGACAAAAAAGGAAGGCCCCGATGCACAACTGTGCAAGAAGATAAATATCTTAAGAGTGTAAATATCTTAAGAGTTTCTATAACAGAAAGCAAATCAAGAATTCTGCGTTTTAATTCTCAAAAACAAAAGATTGTGCCAGATCGAGTGATAGGCAGGGTTGGTGGTGCTGCAGTTTAGCTGTTTTTTTCCTTAAAATACTGACTTGGGTAGTTCTCTCATTTGTAAGTCACTTTGGATAAAAGCATCTGCTAATAGACTAAATGGAAATGTTAATTGGGTTTTATTTCTTTACTTTTTCTAAAGTCATAGGATAAGATGTTTTAAAAAAATGAATAAAAGCTGGATAACTCCTACATGCTTTTTATTCACTGAAGAAAATTGTAATATAATAATTGGCAAATAATTTATACTTATATACATATACACACACACACACACACACATATATATATATATATATATACATATACACTGGAGATCAAAATTAGAGAACAACACACAATTTCCTAAATGTCAAGGTCACTATGTAGTCCTATGT
>JAOUQT010330811.1:0-13442 GCA_025769995.1 Xyliphius kryptos
ATGCATTGAGAACAAAATAACATAAAAATTATCAAAATGTAAATCAAAATTATTATCCCATGGAGGTCTGGAAGTTAAATTGTGTTGTTTAAGCGTTCCCTTTATTTTTTTGAGCAGTGTATATATATACATTACCAGCAGGGGGGAGTAAAGCATCATAAAGAAGTAGAAGTCTCTACAGAACATTAAGCTAGAGTGTTCCAGGTGATCTACCAACAAGCACTGTGCATGGACTGGTTGATCACGATCGCTGTATTTGTCATGCCTGCATTATACATTATCTTAGATGAGCATGTGACGTCCACAACACAAACCATACCTCAGGTGGGCACACTACTCTTATGATTACTCTTAACAGACAAATGTCTACATGCCCAACACAAAATAATTAAACAAAATGGGGGCACCTACCACTCTGACTCTAATACTGGCAGGAGTATTAGATTTATAAATTTAAAATTTTCAAGACAACTGAGAGCAAACACAACTGATGGCCCTTTGCTTTCACCTACAGCCAGCAAAAAGTAGTGTCTTACAACACGCCACCCACTCTTCCTTCACCCAAAGGACAGCAGACCATATTTGCACAAAGCAGGACACGGAAATAGGGCTGTACCCTAAAAATGCAATAAAGGCAGACATGCCCCTCGAGGAATCGCAAAAATTGCAAAATCCCAGCATTGATAACCTGTAGGTGGAGCAATCACAGGTGCACATGATCTTACCCACCACAGCAATAAACCCTTCATCCATGGATATCACATTGAAAAAAGCTAAATTTTTAGGGAAATATGTTCACATGTGCATAGTACTAAATGGAATTGTATAGCACAATATATTATAAATCAGTGTTTAATGTATAAATTATATTTATTTTTTAGTTTTTCACTTATACTTACACGCCGCAAAAATTATTTTGTAACCTTGACCAGATCTGTGCCTTTTCTGTTTTTGTTTTTCTGTGAAGAGGAAGTGCTGCATGTAAATTAATGAAAAAAAAATGAACTTTTTTGATTTTAGCAAATGGCCGCAATGAAATGAAGCGTGAAAATTTTTAAGGGGTCTGAATACATTCCGTAACCTCTGTACATAGTTCTAAGGCTGAACCCTCAAAGTGCAAGTCAAAGCATTCAAAGGATTTGTATGTCCTTGTTTTAAGGTACAATAATAAGACCAATCTTTACACTGTCTTTAGATATTGTCTGTGCTGTTATGGTTATACAGTATGCTTTCTAACCAGAGCATAATGCGATAGACGAAATATAGTGCTCTGAGGCAAAATATTAAATCTTTGTAAAAAAGTGTCTGAACTGTCTGCAGTTTTGCTAACTGTATTTGCTTGCCGTGATGGAAAGAAAATATACAACAAAAATCAAAAAGTAAAGTGTAGCTACAGCTTTATGAATGTGACATTTGGAAAAATGTATACAGTAAACGGCGGCACGGTGGCTTAGTGGTTAGCACGTTCGCCTCTCAGCGCTGGGGATTTAGAAATATGGAACTATTGGCAGAATTGTGTAGTCAATCCAAAAGTGTCTATTGTTTCTGTTTCCTGCCAACAAGAAAATCCCACATAAAACTTACACTCTCATTACTTTTGCATTAAAGCATAAATCAAGTTTCAAATGTGGATGATTAAATTAAATAGGAGACGAAATTAGCACCATGCTGAGATAATAATTCAGATAAGTGTTTGTATGTTAAATGATAAGCACTGTCACTAATTAAGTATTTTTTGAAAAAGAATTCATGCATTATTAATATTTTACATTACAAATAACTTATACATAACAATACATTTAAAGCATACTTGATGAGCTGCGAAAACCACTGATGTGAATCAGAAATAACAGAAATTTGAACTGCTTTGCGATGTTGCTGGGTTACTGGTAATGGTAGATGCTTTGTCTTGATATAAGGTGATTATTTGATTACGTTAGACTTATAGCATAAAGTGCATTTTGCTTTAGTCTGCATTCACGCTAATGTAATTTTCATGAAGTATGCGCTAACTTCCAGGGTGTTAACTTTACTTCTTAGCATGTGTGTGTCTGTGTGTGTGTGTGTGTGTGTGTGTGTGTGTCTGTGTGTTTGAAAACTATTTTAAAAGACTTTAGTCACAAAGATATATGTTCTTTTAAAAATATAAATTTATTGATGAGCATAATATTTAAATATTTTTTTATTTTTCATTATTTTAAAATGATGAAAAATGTGTTTTGTAAAGCGTGATTAAAAACAAAAAAGGAAGACATGTGTTGGCCAAACACAACTAATAATAATGACAAAGGCAAATGAACAAAGTTAAATAACAAAAAAATGAAAACAAAAAAGTCCAAATAGTAGTGCATTTCCTGCACTTGTTTCAGACGTGTACAACATGTTTGGTAATGTTATGAACATTACTGGCCCCACCATGCACTTATTTAAGTTATATTAATGTTCTAAATTATATAAAATGACTTTTAAAATAAACAAGATGATAAAGATCAAAATTACAAGATATCACATGCATTTCCTACATACCCCGTATACCAGTAAACCAGTGCTCACACTTTACAGGCCTAAGATCTACTTTTTCCAGTGAACAGGTCATCAGAATCTACCAGGATTTATCTTTTTCATAGCTTTACTGTTTAAACCTTTCACACAATTCAATTTTCAATTTCCATGTAAATTCTCAAGAAGCTTCCAAATGATCATCAATGATCATTTATTATTTTCATGTGAGATGTCAAATATGTGGCATGCACATTTATTAAAATTCATGTACCTGTATCTGTACATTAATTGCTGTTCGACAAATATGAATATGCAACATATAAAGACTTTACTCTTATACTCATAATATAATAATTAAATGTAAATATAAATATAACTTACAATCGATACTTTCCAAGAAGAAACAACAAAGGAGAATAACCACAAGCTTATATCATGATGTAATATCAAACTATCCACACTGTGAACTCTGACCTGCTTAAGTCATGTGACAAAATGAACCAATAAAAACTCACTGCCAGTTTTATGAATAAATACAAATCACCAGCAGGGGAGAAAAGTGTCATAAACAGGTGGAAGTCTCTATAGAACCTGACATGTGAAGTGTTCCACTGTGATCTACCAACGAGCACTGTGCAAATGACCAGTCGATCGTGATCGACACTTTGGGAACACATGCAGTAAACAATACCTCAAAGGGCACAAACAAAATATAACGTCATACTGCAGTGTGATGCTCCCCTCGCTCCTCAAGTGCAACGGTCTGCATGGTTAAGACATGAAATCATGCTGTGTAGCAAAAATTGCAAATGGGGTGACTGAACAGCACCACCGCTGGTGAAACCAATTGTGGGAGCAGTAGTGGCTAGAGAAAAAAAAAAAAGTTTCTCCAAATATACCTCTGACGTTTGCCAACAAACAAAGCTATAATAATTTATAAGCAGTTCACTGGATATTTCCTTCAAAACAGGTCAGGCTGGTTAACATGTTGTTTTGCAAATTCTAACAATACATTTTATGATAAGAATGCAGGAAAAACCTGCAGTGCACATATGCAGTCTTCATGGAAGACTTTAGCAGTTAAACAGGACTATTATTTGTATTACATTGCTTTCTACTAATGCTTTCATATATTTTCATTGTTTACTTTTTCTCTGTTGTCATCAAGTATTTTGATTTTCATAGTGCCAAGGAACTAGTTATTGGAATAAAAGCCTGCTGACTATTGGGACAAAGTTTGCATAATTAGAAAACTTAAATTAATCACTTGGACTTTTCAAAAGATGAGTTTGCAGTCAGAGCCCTCGCAAAAAAATTAAGTAGTGGCAATAGTTGGTAAAAGGTACCTGAGGCCTTAAATCTCAGGGTTCCCAAATATTGACATGCATACATTTTTTAAATTGTACACATCAAAAGAATAACCTTTATGAAAGAAAGAAAACAAAAGAAAGAAAAAAGAAAGAAGGAAAGAAAGAAAGAGAAAAGGAAAGAAAGGAAGAGAAAGAAAGAGAGGCTGCTACAGCTTTCAATATGTGGGTTATGCAGTGGTGACAAAATTAGAGTGTCCTAATTTTTTTGTCACTGATCCCTGGATAGCAGTGATGGTCTGCACCACACTGTCAGTGCCCTGACCGCACGAATACATGGTTTCAGCACACCCACCGCTTTATGACCACAGATACACACCACACCAGGGCCGAACACACACCATTTGACCAATGTTAAAAAACAACCTTCCATTTAAAATCACCAGGGTGGTCTTTATATACAATCTAGCTTGCCACTTAGAGTGACTGGTATAAAAACGCAGCCACTCTAAATTGGTGAGCTAGTTATAGTTGTAAAGTTTTGGTTGCTTGACACAAAAATGTGTTCATTATAAAGCCATTACAGATATTGTAATCAACATCTAAACCTTTTTTTAAACACTTGGCTTCTAAAAATTTGAATATTTTATGTAAATAAAATATATTCAAATGTTTAAGGCTAGCAAAGGTTTTGTGGATACCAAAAAAAAAACCCAAGGAGACATGAACTGGAGAAATTCATTTGCATTTGTTTGCATAAGTCTGCTCACTTTGATTAACATTGGCTGTGGAGGTTAACCTGCAGCTATCCAAAATAATCTGGAAGTTCTTCCTTCAAGATTTTGGAATGTATCTAAAATATGTTTTTGTGTTGTTTAGATTTTATATATGGAGACCTGACTCACAATTAATGTTCCTTTGCGGCTAAATTTCTTTAGTGCGCTTAGGATCTTGGTCAAAAAATTGCATTTAAAAACTAATTTTAAAAGATGAGGCTCTAGGTGACTTTTGTTTTAATTCTTACCATCTTATGCCAAAAGACAACTGCAGTGCTAAGTTAATGCACAAGCCAATAAAAAAAGGTTTCAGGTTTTATTCAAATGCTTTCAATGTTTTTTTTAATGTTTTTGTATTTCATGACAATTAATAATATATACATATATTATTTTGTTACATATTTCAAGCATAGGACGTATTTCAGAGTATCATGACTAAAACAGTTCTTAGGGTTTAAATAGGAAATTGTAAATTAATATTCAGACTCCTGTCTTTAGTCTATTTTTCTTCTTCTTTTGGTTTTTACCCTGTATTATCCAGGGGTCACCACAGCAATGAACTCGCCTATTTGACTTGGCAAAGTGTTTTATGCCAGATGCCCAAATTAATATCCATCCATTGTCTTATTCTTCTACTAGGGTTGTGGTGGGGTTCACTATGCCCATCCAGGGGAGAACATTTCGGGTGCTGGGTAGATACACCCAGGACAGGGCGTCAATCTATCGCTGAGCACACACTCATTCATACATGCACACACACAAACACACAAAATACAGGGCAATTTAGAGGATTTAATTTACCTGGAATCTGTTTTTGGACTGTGGGAGAAAAACTGGAGAACCTGCAGAAAACCTGATGTTTAAAATTGAATAGCTAATGTTTAATTATCACATAGTTTATACTGTAGTAGTGTAGTTTATACTGACAACAATGCAAACCTCAGACCACTTTACATTCATATCAATGTCTTACGTACTTTGTTTTACCATTGTCTGTTATAAACTGTGTTCTGTAATTTGGCAACAATTTTTCTTCAATAAATGCATTTATGAATGAAACTTAGTTTTTTTTTTTATTATAGTGTGTTTGTTACCATTTTATAAAAGCTATAAGGCACATGAGGTTGTAAATTACTGTAAATAAATTACGGAAAAGAGGTGTAATGGCAATCCGCTTCACGTCTTGCCTAACACCACCTCTTTTCTGTGATTTATTCACAATTATGCACACCCTCTTGTGAATTATTGCTTCAATAAACTGCCCTGTTACAAAATGTGCATAGTTTATATGAATGAATGCCAGATTATACTGAAATTTATGAAAAATGAATTATAATGAATAATGAAAATTGTGCACAAAGTTTGTCATTTTAAATAAAAAATCAGCTCAACAGTTGATGCTTGGATCCAGAATGATTACCCAGTTTTTAAATTTTCTATGTAACAAAGCAAACCAGGTCTGAAGGCGTAAACTGTTGAGAATATTTAAATATCCTTAAGCATGCTGAAGGTTGGACGGATGAACAAACCATGTTTTACCATGAATTGTGCAGTAAAAGCTAACACTGACTTTGTTTATAAGAAAGCCGTTATTATGCATAATAAATTCTTCCAATGACTATGTCTGGTTTGCTTGTTAGTTAATAAAAATGTTTATTCTGACACGGAGACTGCTATCCACCTAAATTTCCTTATATTTTATAGTTTATTACTTTACACTGAGTAAGATGACTATTTTTATTAAAAAAAAACTCTCTGTAGAATAAATTGTGATCTGATAATCTTGACTACAACCCAGTTTGACTAAAAATGTAACAATTGCAATATTTTAACAATTGCGAGGTCATTTTAAATTTTGATTTAGTCTGTTTTCTGTTGCTTCTGCCTGCGTACAGTGCCTTACAGCTCTGCTGCACTGCTGCTAACCTGCTTCTTTATGAATATGTATCTGAATAGAACAAAGCACATGATGATGTCATCCAGAAATAGACCATCCAAAAATAGTTCAAATTTATATTTGACTTGCAGGTGACTTCATCATTAGAAGCAAGATATAATTCTTATTTTAATACATTATTAAGAGTTATACAAAATTATATAGGATTTGCCTAAAAAGAATTAGCAGAGCTGTAATGTCACAGCACAGTGTATATTGTTGCAGCAATCCACAGTAAAATGTAAAAAATAACTGAAAAGCCATAGTTGTATTCAAGCGTTTGAAGCCCCACAACTATTGAAATGTGGAAAACACTAGGATGACACTAATGTAAATGAATGCAAATGAGTAATGCAGCCCTGCTGTGGCAATGACTAATGAAGAAGTGTGCTAATTTTTCAGCTGTCCTCTCTGGCTAGTGCTAAGGACAAAACGTGTGACTTCATATATACTTTCCAATCTCAGACAAGAATGGAGGGTATAAGAGCGGGATATAATTACAGTTTTGCTCAAGAATACAAGTTTAATATACACTGCTCAAAAAATAAAGGGAACACTATAATAAGTGTTCTAGATCTCAATTAATAAAATATTTTAGTTGAAAATCTTTATTTAGTAGACAGTGGAAAATCAAATGACAGGCTGATTAAACTTCAGTGGAAATTTCTCAAGACAAGTTAAAATGAGGATCAGTAGTGTGTGTGGCCTCCACGTGCCTGTATGACCTCCCTACAACGCCTGGACATGCACCTGATGAGGCGGCAGATGTTCTCTCCATGTATCCTGGTGTACAGGCCTGTCTGATGGTATCTGCTTTATGCTCTGGACACTGTGCTGACAGACACAGCCACAGCTTGCCACAGCTCGCATTGATGTGCCATCCTGAATAAGCTGCACTACCTGTGCAACTTCTGAGGGTTGTAGACAAAAACATCAGCCAGAAAGGATGACAACAGAAAAAATGTCTGTGGTCACCACCTGCAGAACTTAATAGGGGTTGTCTTGTTAAGTGCCTCTCATTTCTACCTGTTGTCTGTTCCTTTTGCACAACAGCAAGTGAAATTGATTCACAATCAGTGTTGCTTCCTAACTGGAAAGGTTGATTTCAAAGAAGAGTGGTTGATTTGAAGTTACATTGTGTTGTTTAAGTGTTCCCTTTATTTTTTTTGAG
This sequence comes from Xyliphius kryptos, assembly GCA_025769995.1. NCBI lineage: Eukaryota > Metazoa > Chordata > Actinopteri > Siluriformes > Aspredinidae > Xyliphius > Xyliphius kryptos. Next base: position 7,693 of record JAOUQT010330811.1, read on the forward strand.
CAGTGTATAAAAAAGTTGACATGAGGCTTCTTCACACCCTTTCCACATACACACACATCTCATTATCCATTCATTCATTCATTCATTCATTCATTCATTCATTCATCTTCTGCTTAATCATCTTTTAGGTTCGCAGGGGGATTCTCCATGCCCATCCAGGGGAGAATTTTATGAGTCCTGGACAGATCCATTCTTAGGTAATTTAAGTCATTTTAGAAGACACTTTTATCCAAACTCCATACTTACAAGTATCTCACTTGATAGTTGGGGGGTCAGAACTATCCCTATTTGCCACCCGTATCACCTTATTATCCTGCGCTTAATACTCTAGGGTCACAAAGTTCTCCATGCCTTTTCAGGTTAGAAATGTTTATGGGCTGTGCAGATACACTCAGGATGAGGCGCCATTCCATAATCGGGACCACATTCATTTACACAGACACACACTATAAAGGGCATTTCAGAGCAACCAGTTTACCTCAATTCCATGTTTATGGACTGTGAGAGGAAACTGGAGAACTCAGAGAACACTCTCGCAGACACAGGGATAACATAGACAACTCTATCCAGACAGGACCTGGAATCCTCTTCACTGAGAAGCAGACGTGCTAAAAACTTCGCCGCCATGCCGCCTGTGTCATCTCATCATCTTCCGCTAAATAATCTTCTAGAGTAGCAAAGTTACCCATGCCCATTCATGTGAGAATGTTTCGGGCACTGGGCAGATACACCCAGTACAGGGCGCCAATCCATCGCTGGGCATAGACTCACTCACACACACAGACACACTATATAGGGGCAATTTAGAGCAGCCAGTACACCTTTTGAAAACCCTTGCAGACACAGGGAGAACATTCACACTCCACCCAGATCGGATTTCAAACCCAGATTGCCAACGCTGAGAGGCAGAAGTACTAACCACTACACCGTGCCAACCACTTACAGATTTATATTAGTTTTAATAAGATCAAATGATGTACATCTCTTGCCGTGAAGGTTGAGATTGTGATGCTGTGGAGGGTGGCAATCACCAAAACACCAGCCTAAACTAGTGTTTAAACATACATGTAATACAGAATTTAGCATCCAAACTCATTGAGTGACGTGGTTATGGAACAGGATCTAGGGAATAAAAGGTCATAGGCTGTGCTTAGTGGATTCCAAACCTAACTTGGCGAACCCTTTAATATCTAATCCTTCAATTTCACTATGACATCAACACAGAAGCAAGCATTTACACAATGCTTTTGCATAAAATTACCTGCTAAGTGTTTCCCCTCACTAAAAAGAGATCAATTCAAACTGCACCCTGGGGTAAGTGGCTTTGATGAATAGGGGTCATTGTGTTACAGCTGCTTCTGCTAATTACTATATTTTCAGAGTTATTACTGGCAAATTCTTCACTATGAGCCATGGTTATGCAGCTCTGTGCCATCGGTCAAATAGAAACAAACCTTAAGTTGAAGTGACGCCGTTTTATTAGGTGCCCTCCTCTTTCATCGATGCGAGGCTGCTTGTGATTTGTCATTTCTATTAATTACTGAACTGTCCACTTGAAAGCTGTCGGAAACAGTCCCTTCAAAAACTTTAACGGATTTAACGAATAAAACAGCAGGATTTTTTAGAGTATTTATTGTATTTATTGACTAATCCATGAGGATTTAAACAAAATGATCTTACTCAATTACGATTACACACAATTCCATATTTGCCTTTAATTTAAAATACATGAGTACATGTATTAGAGGCTCAAGTTTTGTTTTTATTGCATGTCATTTTTTTATTTTAATTAAATACAATGTAGTTACACAGATAAACAGTAAATTTAGAACAAATCCGGTGCGGCATGTTGGCAAAGTGGTTAGCACATTTGCCTCTCAGAGCTGGGGATTCCTGGTTTGAATCCCGATCTGGGTGGTTTACATGTTCTCCACTGGGGTTTCCTCCGGGTTCTCCGGTTTCCGAAAACATGGATTCATGGTAAATTGAATGCTCTAAATTCCCCCATAAAGTGTGTTCGTGTGTATGGTGGTGTGAGTGAGTGTGTCCCGCAATGGATTGGTGCACTGTCCTGGGTGTATCTGCCCAGCGCTTGTAACATCCTCATTTGGATGGGCATGGGGACCCCCCGGGACCCTAATAGAGGATTAACCAGAAGATAATGAATGAATGAATAAATAGAATAAATTCAAAAAATATGAAGAAGTCCCTGTGCAGAGGTTTCGTTCACCCGTACTAGTCTTTCTGATGCATGCTGCTGCATTCTGGTCTTTCACTTATTATTGATGTTAATATTTGTGTCCTCATCGTATTCTAAAAAATATACCTTTTTTTGGCCAATAAGAAATAGTGAGTGTTGCCATTCCGGTCCGGATTCCAGTCTTGATTTTTCCTCTATGTTTTGTGGCGCGGCGTGGTGTCAGCCTGCTGAGGTGACTTCTGCACTCTGATAGAGATTTCAGTTATATCTATGCCCTATCACCTCTGGCCAAAGGTGAGACAGACTGCTATTTGTTTTCATATCAAGACCTTTTCTTGTATGAGGCAACACACTAGACTCCAGAGACGAAACATAATGCTGGTGCACTCAGGCTGCCAACTGAAAAAACACCCCAGCCATCCTGAATAAAAAAAAGTTCTTTACATACTGTAGATGGAAATTCTGGCCAATAATTGAGATGCAGAATTGGTTTATATTGAGCAAGAATCAACATTCAGTATTTTTTAAAACACTTATTCAAGTTGCGGTCTAGAGGGTTACTAAAGACTACTCCAGCAGATATAGTTCAAACGTACAAACGCTAAGGAAATACATGGAGAAGTGGCCGTTTTGTTGAAGGGACGACGAATAGACAAGGACATAAACAAAGTTAGGTCTAATTAAGCTTTATAATTGTATTCTCTGATGTTTTAAAACTATAGGATAAACCCCACAACCACAAAATGCAAAATCAGACATTTAGATCATCATCCACTTATGGGCGGCATGGTGGCTTAGTGGTTAGCATGTTCGAATCCCAATCTGGATGAAGTTACCATGTTCTCCCATTGTCTGGGTTGGTTTTCTCCCACAGTCCAAAAGCATATACTCAAGGTAAATTGACTGTGCTTAATTGACCCTATATAGTGCATGTGTAAGTCAACAGCCTTGTCCTTGGTGTATCTGCCCAGAGACTGACACATTATCCCCTGGATGGCCATGGGAAACCCCTGCGACCCTAGTATGGAATTGAGCAGAAAATCATGGATAGCCGGATAGATGGATGGATGGACTTCCACTAATCTCGGGTCAGTTTCAATCTAGGAAAAGGTTACTTCAAGCGCTTTTTAGAACAATTCATTCTCACAAAGCTTTACAGTGTTTTCGAAACCCCCAAACCCCCAAATCCTTGGGAGGCCAGGAAGCTATAACAGTGCAAGACACTCATGATTATGTAAAGATCAGGTTTCCATTTTCAAAAATTGAAAAAACTTTATCAGTTCAATGAGGCCGTCATGCAGGACTGCACCACCACTAGTCCAACAGAGGTTTTGGTTCCATCCAGTAATCTTCAAAGCCACAGTGCTCCTGCAGTGCCAAGGCCGAAGATCTTAGGAGGTTAGGTTAGGTTAACTCCATATTAAGAATTAATAAGTAAAAAATATGGCCAAATCCCACTGTTGCGTTTCTCGTTTCCATCTTTCCTCACTGTTTTGTTACATCTTGCCCGTCTGATATTGTGTCTGACAGAATTCTCTGTTTACTCTTAACTGAACACATTTACACTGGAGCTCAGAAACTGCAGTAGCCAGACAACTCGTGCTGATTGTCAGTGCGTGCTCGGGCACTCCAAATTAGCACACATAAGCTGCAGACTGGTCACTACTGTTCACCTCTGTCCACTTTGGACTGGCTCCAATGAGCTGTGGAAGCCGCTCAGTGCTGTGCAGAAGCACTCTTAAAGGGGTGGATGTAACAAAGTTTGGCACACCCAAGTGTGGGTGGCACTTATAAGCGTTTATTCGCATGCTACGTACATGCAAGTCTGACGAAACATACGAAACGTGCATCAGTGCAAAGAGGCACCGAGCTTTACAATGGATAATGGACCTTAGGGGGGATCCATCAGGATCAGGCATATTTCTGGTCATTTTTATTTTCATTTTAAGAAATATGCAATTTACAGCTACTGCGGCATTAATTCTATAATGCTGTGATTCCTCAGGGTTACTTCTCCGGTAACTGTACCCTCATTCTTCTTTAGACATGTTCCACATCTTGAGTAAGGGTAATATCCCTGAAGGATAAAAAAAAAAGACTGACCATGTTGACACTGTGTGATGATGATAACACTGTTTAGCAGAAAAGCCTTAGCAGGGCTTATTTCGTCACTATGCAAAACACCACCAGATGCCAAAGAATATTTATTTCCCACTTAGTAAAGAAGAGTTGCTGAATTCCAGGACAGACAGTCCCAGCGGCTGTGTTGACATTCGAATGTATGATGGAAGCAAACAAAACAGGTCTAACTTTTCTAATCCGTCCTAATGAATTTGTTCACTCCCAATAAAACAAATAAGTAAATAACCAGCACCTATGAGAGGACGGAACAGTTCTCAGATAATTGAACAACAAGCACCTTGGGGCAAGTGTTTACCTAGGTAAATCCTAATCCACCCGTTATGAATCATAACATCAGACTTTCTCCATTAGAATTCCAGATATAGCTTTGGTGTTCTGTGCTGGACAGCTTTGAACAGCATATCAGAGTCGTGTTTGGCTTTCATCTATTGGATGTGCGCCTTGTCCGAGGGGGGGGGGATTTGAATCAAGGTTCATCCGTTGCACTGATGTATCCAGCATGCCTCCCTCTGTCAATTCCACATTAATTCCTCTTCTGTTAATCCTCTGTGTCAGTCTTCAACACAGTGCGTTCACAAATCCAGCCCATAGGAGGTGTTCTGAACAAAATGCTAAATTTGTACAGGGTGTACCGGGTGGGCGGAAGGCAGGACAAAAGCATCATCAGCTAAATGGGGACACAGATGTCAAATGTTTGTTTTCCGAAAACAGTACAGATTACAAACACAATGCCCACTAATTTGTTTTCTGAAACTTTATCTTTCTGTCTCTCTTTATTTCTCTCTTTATATGCAACAAACATTAAAAAACTCAATGGGTAAAACCCTTGGGAAATGGTGCCCAATTACAACCTGGCATCCACAAACTGTATCAATAATTTAACAATCTAAAAACAAAGAAGTGTAATGCAAATAACAGAGAAATTATACACACAGGATGATATGAACAAGTTAAAAGGAGTGTGGTGCTATATGTGAAATTAATGGAGTTAATTTAAGTGTAAAACTTTTGGTGTAGTACTATTATGTTGGAATTATCATTTCTACTGACAGGGTTACTGCTGAGGGTGTGCCCACGGCCATTAAAGATACCAGACAGTGGAGCAAAATTACACAGATTTGATGCAAGTAAAAGCAGAAATGATGCAGCTTTTACAGCCAGTCTTTGTAATTAGCTGGGGAATTTAACTTTCACACTGACTGCTAAAATGTCCTCACGAAAAGATTTCAAACTAATAAAATAATATCTGCGGAAAAATATAAAGACAAAACATTAATATATACTACATAGACAAAAGTGAGGGCGGCAGGGTGGCTTAGTAGTTACCATGTTAGTCTCTCAGTGCTGGAGTTTCCTGGTTTGAATCCTACACTGGGTGGAGTGGCCATGTTTTCCTTGTTTGTTTGCG
>JAOUQT010330822.1:0-13441 GCA_025769995.1 Xyliphius kryptos
ACAGTGGAATGCATTGAGAACAAAATAACATGAAAATTATCAAAATGTAAATCAAAATTATTATCCCATGGAGGTCTCTAAGTTACATTGTGTTGTTTAAGCGTTCCCTTTAGTTTTTTTGAGCAGTGTATAATTTCTTTGTTGTGTTGTCATTATTAAATTCTACATTTATTCTCTGTAAAATGTGTGTTATGGATGTTGGCGTCTCTAAAATGAACTTAATTTACAATGATTTAAATGGAAGTAGGCGCCTCAGTTTTTCAGATTTGAGGACAGTTTTTCAGATTGTTTGTGGACAAATTAGCAATGGAAACAGAGGTTCTACTGTACTTTTTTTTTTGAATGAGATACACGTGTCAGACAGTGCAGCATTCTTGTTGCTATGGTAACCAGCATTCCTTTTTCCAGGTATTCTCTTTAAAGGTGTAATGATGTCGAGAGGCGAAATGGCGAAACGCAACACTAACCCATAGTATGGGTGGAATTTGGATGTGGAAATGTGGATTTTGGTTCACTAAGGAAAAGTTTCTCAGTTTCTTAAAGTAAATGCTCATAAATTCACTTTGCATGCATATGCAAGAGGCGACTTAAGGGTCAAGAGAAAGAGAAAAAACATTGGCCACTGGAAGATGTTATGGACAGATAAGTCCAAGTTTTGATCTTTGGATAATAGCATCTGCTAAATGACTAAATGGATGTAAATGTTGTGAGGCGCAGCATCAATAAAAAGATGCATGAGTAATGCTTAATTCCATCTGTCATGCATGGTGGAGGCAGCATGATGGTTTGGGGATGCGTTGGAGGTGGTAAAATAGGAGATTTAAACACAGTGCAAGGGCTCTTAAAGAAACAAGGCTACCACAAGATTTTTCAACACCATGCCATACCCTGTGGACAGCACTTGATTGGGGCTAATTTAATTCTACACCAGGACAATATTTAAGAAATAAGGCATGAGCCGGAATTCTGACTGAAATGGGGTGGCCAGCACAGCTCCAGATCTGAATAAGTTGTTGTGGAAGCAGCTGGAGCCTATGGTACAGAGGAAAACTGCATCAAGCCAATCCATGTTGTGGGAGATGCTACAGGAAGCATGGGGTAAAATCACATCAGATTACCATCAAAAGTGGACCACTAGAATGCATAGAGTCTGCCAGGCTGTAATTGCTGCAAAAGTTGAGGGCAAAATTTGAAGTACTCAGTTATAATTTTCATTAAAATCAATATTTCTTACTTTAGCAATGTCTGCATGTCCTGTTGATTTGCTTTATTTCATTAACTTAAGTGTGTTTCCACACTTGTGTAGTTGTAGTACTTTGAGTGGTAGTGTGTTTAAATAGGTTTCTGAAGTATATTTTTCACAAAATACATTTTATTAGGTCACTAGATTACCACAAAGAGGTGCTTTTAAACATCATGTCGTGCATACTGGGGACCTAAGTCAATTTTTGGACGAGATGTACACAGTTGACATGACCTCAGTAAGTTGCCCTCTGAAGTACATGAGTGTAGATTGTCTATCTAAATGTCTATCTTTGGTAATTTTCTGTGATACGTGACACAACATTTATGAACCAGACGCCTGACCACCAGCGGGCGTAACAATACAGTAATGAAACGCATGATTACATTGTACAGTTCAACCTGCAACTGAAACATGAAACTGGCCTGGCATGTTCTCTCCATGTCCTCATGGGAAACTAGGTGGTTTTCCACAAATCAACCACATGTTAGTAGGCAAATTCAACATACATACTTAAAATATGTGCGGAAATGTCTTTGTCTGTCACTTTATAAGTGTAGGGATAGGAAGCAGAATCGGGACAAGTGTCTTAGAGAAGGTGGGTAGAGTGAAGGGGATGACGCGAGGCACTTGGTGTACAGTGCTTGGCGCACGGGTAGAGTAGAGGGGAAAAACACGGGGCGCTTGTCGGATAGCAATTGGCCCTTGAGTGGAGGGGAAGCTGTGAGGCGCTTGGTGTATAGCAATTAGGCCACGTGTAAAGTGAAGGGGAAGTGGTGGCTAACGTGAAGCTAATGCTGTAAGGCATGATATAAGTTGCACGTCAACAGCAAAGAGGACATCTGACTAAATGTGCACTGCTTTGCTTCCTGAAATCTTTAAAGAAGACGGAATTGAAGAAAGTTATCTTGCTAAATTAGCAAATTATTGAGTGACTTCAATGAAACGTGCTGTAAACATGCTCACCACCTGGTGGTAGAAGGGGAAATGGCGAGTATTAAAATATATGAAATAGTTCAAAAGAAAAATACAATATCAAAGATAAAATCAGCTCGTTAAGGCACACACAAAAAAATGTTTCTTAAGAGTGTAGTAAGTGTATATACTGCGAACATGTACAGTGTGTGCAGAAATCATTAGGCAAGTTGTATTTGAGAGGATTCTGTTTATCATTGAACAACAACTATGTTCTTAATCAACCCAAAAGACTCATAAATATCAAAGCTTAATATTATTGGAAGTTGGAGTGTTTTTTTTTAGATTTTGCTCTCTTATGAGGATATCTGTTTGTGCAGATAACTATTACTGTGCAGAATTGTTAGGCAAATTAATAAAAAAACAATATACCCATCTCACTAGTTTATTTTTTTACCAGGTAAACCAATATAAAAACCTAAAAATTAGAAATAAACTATTAAATAAATTTCTGACCTTCAAAAACAAAAATAAATCAGTGACTAATATAGCCACCTATAGGTGGAGTAGGAAAAAAGGTATAAAAAGGATGATGTGATCAAAATACTAATTGGCCTAATAATTATGCACAAGGTGTATACAGTGGTAGTTGGATAGATAAATAAGAAGTGATGGGTGCATTTGAATTGAATTGAGACTACAGCTCTGAAGAAGAAGTTGACTAACAGAGTATGCAGAGAAACAGTTAACTGCAGTCTGTAGGTCCGCCGGTGTGATTAGTGGAGCTGGTTAATGTACAGTGAGATTAGAACTGTGGTGGTGTATCTGATGAATTGGTGTGTGTGTTCATGTGTGTTTGTATATCATCCATTGTTGCTGGTTCTAGGTCTCACAGGGTGGCGACAGAAAAAAACAAAGCTGTGAAAACATGCCGGCTGAATTTCCAAGGATTCTGAGCACAAGTTGAGCTCAGGCGTGAGATTCATCGAAACGAGGCAATGTACACAGATGTGTAGTTCAGTGAGACTGTAAATCAGGCAGACAGCCAACAACAACACAGATCAGGATGGGGAGTGTGTAGCTGCTCAGTATGCAGCTGCTGGATTATTTAATGTTCACATTGGATTTAAAGTCTCTATAAAGATGATGATTTATAAATACTGTTACATTTAGGATATAGAACATTACAGGAAGCATACGGTACTAAGATACGGTACTAAGATATGATACAGAGATACGGTACTGAAATATAGTACTGAGATACTGTATTAAGATAAAGTATTGAGACACATCATTAGATACTGTACTAAGATACTGTACTGAAATATTGTACTGAGATACTGAAGTAAGACACGGTACTGAGATACGGTACTGAGATACTGTACTGAAATGACGGGTCCCAGAAGAAAGTCTGAAAGACTGTTAAAGCAAAGCTGTGAAACAGAACCTTAAAAACGTCACAGTTTTTAAATATCATTCTGTAAACAATAACAACTGTTTATTTTTTAGTTTAAACCTCAATGTCTGAGCAGACCCCCACATCCCGGCTGAGGGAAACATCTGGCCCAGCAAACGAAGAAGAAAGGGAGAGTGAGCGCTGTGTTACGTAAAGCGTCTGAGCTCTTCCAGATCTCCAGACAGGTGACGGTTGGTTAGGTTCCACCAAGCCCTTGACTTTTAATGTCTAATCTGTACTAACAGGTTTTCTGGGAACTGAATTGGGAGGAACAATGAATCTACATATAAATACATATGTAATGATTTTTCATATATAAGTTTTCTTTCTTGGTGCGTTCACACAGCAGGAAACTAACAGTGATGTAAGCCACACTTGTGTAAAATCAACCTGTCCAGTTATGAAACAACATTGATTGTGAATCAAATTCACTTGCTGTTGTAAGACAACCCCTATAAAGGAGTGCTTCTACAAGTGGTGACCACAGACCTTTTCTCTGTTCTCATCTTTTCAGGCTGATGTTTATGTCACTTTTGCACTTGTGCCAATCTGCCTGTCAATCTACCATCTTACCATCACTTGTGAGCAAAACCCCTCCAAGAGCTCCTTCTTGGATCACCACCTTATAATGGAAAGTGGTTTGCGTGCTTGAATGAACCATTTTGTCGGGGCGAAAAGCCCCTGGTAGGGTCTCTCAAGGCAAATTGGTCCTAGGTGACGGGTCAGACAAAGAGTGGTTTAAAATGACCCCCATTAAAAAAAAACAAAAAAACAGGAACTTGTGTACCCTGCCTGGTCTAGGGTCATCTAGGCCCCACCTTTGAGCCAGGCCCAGTCAATAATAGGGGTTCAGTACGTTGTGAATCGGGCAGTGGCCAAAGGCAAATTCCTTGGCGTCATGATCCTCGGCTGCTAAAACTGGCATTAGGAACTTGAAAATACTTCTGTTTTCTTAAAACAACAAAAATAGATGAATTATCCTCTCGTCAGCCATCGACCTTTTAAAAAAGATTTCTGTTCCCCGCAGACGGGATGTGATGGTCGGAGGTGTCGCTCTGAATGGGTTCCGTAAATCAGAGGCCTCTCAGGGTCATCATCCTCCAGTCAGTCACACTGGGTTTAAAAGTTGACCGCTTTCCCACCTGGTGTGCTCAAAGAAGGATGAACGAGCGCACAGCGGAGCAACCACACAACTGTTTCTCATTAGAGAGCCCAGGTCTACCACAGCGTGGAGGGAAGAGGGGGATGGCTTCAAAGTAAACCAGCTGTTTCTTAAAATGAAACCCTGTGGTTCGGACAGTCGGTAAAAACAGAGCAGCAGCATTGCATTACAGAACCACAACTAAAGTTAAAAACAAATACTAAGCCTACAACTTTAAAGCAAATATACGAGAGTGCGTGGCGTTAAATCATGGGGAAGAGATGTTGTTAGGCCTGACGCAAAGTGGAGTACAGCTTGTAAAGGCTGGACACATAAAGGCAGCCGCGTTGCTGTAGCCGCATGCTTTACCAAGTACATGTAAATGAGAGGTGTTTAAGAGCCCGCTTCCTACCTGTCAGATTTCCCAGTTCTGATGACTGGCTCTGGTTGTGCTTTGCTGTCCTTTGGTGGTCCCTTTGGCCTCTGAACCAAATCTAAAGGCTGAATGTTGTTAATAAAGACGGTGCCCCCCATAGTCACTGCAGATTCATCATCTTCATCTATTTGAAAAATACCTTCTGAATCTGATGTACCAGTGCTGGAAAATTCACAGTCCAACTCAGTCATCCCCGCCGTTTCATAGCGCCGTTATTCACTGTATTCCTGGAATATCCGTAGCAACCTCAGACTTTTCCATCAATTTACTTAAACGCATCAATTTTTAAAGTACAAATTTATATTCACGTTTACATTATAGAAGCTAAAATAATGTGAAATCTTTAGGGTGCTTCATTTGGTGGCGCTTAGCCATTAAAATGAACACTGAGAGTGGAGTAACATGTTTCTTGTTTCTCAAATACTGACAATTAATGGCCAAATTACAGAATGCAGTTTATAAAAAAAAATAATGTAAATTATACATTGATGCGAATGTGAAGCGCTCAGAGGTGTGTGTTATTGTCAATAATGTCACGGTTGTACAAATGGCTCAGCCATTCAGAATTAAAGAGAAGAAGTACCCACTTTATTGTTAACTTCAAAATGAAGAAATGTTCCACTCATTCGCAGAACTCTAAATGGGGTTGATCTCTCAGCACTGTGGAGTCGCCAAAGTTCCTTGACACCAAACTTGTCAGAAGATGTTTTTATAAACTTGGCTGTTTAAGGCATTTCTCAGAACGTCGGATGCAGTTCCAGCTGTTAATGTACAGTGTGACTAAACCCACCCACACTGTCTCAGAGGAGTGTAAAGCTCCATAACCTAGATCTTAATGTGTAAACACTTTAGTGTCCATAAAGCTTTTTGCTGGTTCAACCCTGAAAGAGTTAAACGCTGTAATTTTGATCTTACTGTAGTTGGACCTCTGTGACAGCACCACGCCAGGATCTTAGACACACTGTGCACTTTGGACGAGATCTGAACGAGTGCAATCTGATTACCAAAGATCACACCATTCCCTTCGGTTCTGTTACACCACCGTCAGCTGCAGAAACACCTTAGGTTTGTAATACAGCGAGCCTCAGGTCCTTCATACAGCAAGTCTCGGGTCCTTCATACAGCGACTCTCGGGGTACTTTATACAGCAAGTCTCATGTCCTAAATACAGCAAAACTTGGGTCCTTTATACAGCGAGTCTTAAGTCCTTCATACAACCTGCCTTGGATCCTTCATACAGCGACTCTTAGACCCTTTATACAATGAGCCTCAGGTTTTTCATACAGCGAGCCCTTCATCCCAACGGTTTGGGACACAGCGGATTCCCATGTAGTACACGTGGTTTGGGACACTGCATATCCCCATGTAGTACACAACATGCGGTCTGGGACGCTGTCAATCACCATGTAGTGCACAGTATGCGGTTTAGGACACAGTTGATCCCCATGTAGTACGCAGTATGCAGTTTGGGACGCAGCTGATCCCCATGTAGTGCGCAGTGTGCGGTCTGGGACTCAGCGGATCCCCATGTACTGAGCAGTATGTGGTTTAAGACGCAGCTGATCCCCATGTAGTATGCAGTATGCGGTGTGGGATGCTGCTGATCCCCATTTAGTATGCAGTATGCTGTCTGGGACGCAGCTGATCCCCATGTAGAAGGCACTATGTGCTCTGGGACACAGCCGATCCCCATGTAGTGTGCAGTATGCAGTTTGGGACACAGCTTATCCTCATATTGTATGCAGTATGCGGTCTGGGACACAGCTGATCCCAATGTAGTAGGCAGAATGCAGTTTGTGACACATGATCCCAATGTAGTACACAGTATGCGGTTTGGGACACATGATCCCATGTAGTGCGCAGTATGCGGTTTGGGACACAGCCGATCCTCATGTAGCAACCCAGATTCTGGTTTGGGATGCAGCTGATCCCGATGTAGTATGCAGAATGCGGGTTAGGACATAGCTGAGCTCCTCGTAGTACGCAGTATGCGATTTGGGATGCAGCTGATCTCCCTGTAGTACGCAGTATGCGGTTTGGGATGCTGCTGATCTCCATGTAGTACGTAGTATGTGGTTCGGGACGCACCCGATGCTTTTCACTGATGTAACCCTAATTAACTGCATAAACATCTGGGACAGGAAGTTATCATGTGACCAGTAGATCAAAAAGTTTAAAAGACAAACACATATTCTTTATCTGTGAATCTGGACCCTTTGCTGACTTTAAACAGATGGCCCCTATTTGCAACACTTACAAATATTTGTGAGTTATGTTGATGCCGTTTGTTAGTGGGGGTCTCGCGTCCGTTTATGGATGGACTTGTTTAGATCAGCAGCATAAGTTAGGATTAAGCTTCATCAGAAAGAAATGTGACGTGTGCGCACGTGCAGCACTCAGACCGCAGGAAGATCAGACCGCAGGATGTCCCGCTCACATGCACAGATGTTTCAGAGGGACGGGACAAACTAAGAACAAGGGCACAACCCCCACACTTTTACAGAAGCACAGCATAATGTGGTGGGTGGAGCCCACTGGGGACGTGGCAGACTGGCACCGTGGTGCCTCACTGTGGGATTGTGAAAGTAAACCCAGACAGGATGAATGTTGCAGATCTCTTGAGGATGAGGAATGAAATCAGGCTGCAGGCCTGTGGAGTTCCTAAACTGTGGCTGTGGCTGAAATGACACACTGCCTACTACAAAGTGGGCAAAAGCTGTAGCTGTAGTGGAAGTGGTAGCTCAGTGGGCGTTGGACCATCAATCAGAGGGGTAAGGGTGTAAATCCCAGGTCCACTAAAGTTATCAATGTGGGTCCTTGAGCAAGACCCTTAACCCTCATTGCTTCAGGGAGCTGTATCAACCCTGTGTTCTGACCCAAACCAAGTGTCCTCTAAATAGCCAAATGTCGAACACATTTAGCTATGGTCTGGTGCACATTACCAACCCCATAAGACAGAAAAACAAAGTTTAATGAAGTTTAACATAAATATTTAATAAAGCCATAAACATAGCCATAATTGAGGCTATAGCGTTATTGTGGACAAATCACGGGAAAATCAAATCACGGTGTTGTTAGGCTTGACTCTCTGTACGGTTACACCTCTTAACTCTCTCCTATTGCTTTTTTAAAACATGAAAACTGTCAGGAGCGCTCGGCACTCCTTACCTGTTTTTGTTTTAGTTAATTAACTTGTATTTTCCTCGGTTTGAGTCCGCTTTTAGTTAATTAACTTTTCTGTTTTATTATTGGTTCTTTGGATGTAATGTACTTTTGTTTTATATACTCTCATTTCCGTATGTCCCTGTCATTGATTGTTTTGTGTTACGCGTGTCGGTTACCTGTGTTTGTACTTGGTGTTTTTGGTCGTTCTTATTAAACGTCATTTTTGTCTACCTGGCAGCCTGGCTCTTCTCTGCTCGGCTCGGGTGAGCCCTCGCTCGGGTTCCAGAGCGCTGTAACAGAATCAAGGACCCTAACGTATTGGAGCCAATTTAGCGAGTTTTTTTCTTTTGCGTTTTTGAGTCGGGTTAGGTATGGCGGTCCCATGGTGGTGGAACGAGGTGATTGTAAATCACTGTGAGGTGGAATCTGCGAGCTCTGAGGAAGAATTATATTCCAAGAATGATTTGCTCGAATTCTATATCAGCGGTCACATCCTCCCTTGTTCCACCCTTCAAAATTCGCCCAGGTTGATTCCCGATTTGCCTCGTTGTGTGATTAAGCGGCCGCAACCATCCATGCCGCCGAAACAGAGGTCCCGGCGGCATGGAACCCGTGGGGCAGAGTTATGTTTCGAGTATCCGCTGTGGGGTTCTCTCTGTTCGGCGCACCCTCCGACTTACCACGTGGACCAATCGGTGAGCCCGGATCGGTTGGCGAATCGATTTGCGTGCGCAAGCATTTGATTCCTGCGGCAGTTTTCGCGACCCTGCTCGCACCCCTAGCTTCGTTCCTGACCCAATTCGCGCCTCTTGCTTTGTTTGCGACCCAGTTCGCGCACTCAGCTCCTCTAGTGATCCTGTTCGCGCCCTCAGCTCCTCTCGTGATCCCGTTCGTGCCCTCAGCTCAGCTCACGACCACGTTCGCACCCTCAGCTCCACTCGCGATCCTGTTCGCGATCCCGCACCTCTCGGATCCCCTCGCGACACCGAAACGCTCGGCTCCCCTCGCAACACAAAATGCTCGGTTCAACTTACAACACTGAAACGCTTGGTAGGGGGGACTCTTGAAGGTTTGTGAGTCACATATGGGTCTCAACTTTGCTTTGCTTCCTTCTGTGCAGAACAGAGAGATGCAGGATGGGGTTAAGGACGAGGGGTGCAGAGATCAGGAGAGCTCCTTTAGCTCTCTGGACGGTGTCGCCGCCAAAGCCCTTAAGTCCAGGACCTTCATTATCCTGAGGGATGCACCCTGCAGCTCACTCGGGGGTCCTCTCACATGTCTACGTGAGGACCTACCGGTCGTCCCGCCCCAGGTCGTCCCACTGGAGGTCGTCCAGCCCACAGACTGCACCCTGGATGCCGTACAGCCCCAAGAGTGTCTACCGGAGGCCGTCCGGCCCCAAGAGTCTCTGCCAAAGGCCGTCCAGCCCTAATAATGGCGGAGAACTCTGTGCATTTCGCAGCTTCGTGCCGCCCGCGGTTCCCTGTGTTTGTATTTCGTGTTTTTGGTCGTTCTTATTAAAAGCCATTTTCGGCAACCTGGCAACCTGGCTCTTCTCTGCTCGGCTCCGGTGAGCCCTCACTCGGGTTCCAGAGTACCATTTATTGAAAACAAAATCATTGACAAAAAAAAATGCTCTTTCGCAACTTAATCTAGTCTGTTTTTTTAAAACACACTGAGCAACAGGTTTCCGGTTTCTCGAACAATCAAATTCTGCCATCTAGTGGTTAAAAATATGTATTTTATAAAACATGTAGTTCAAGTCCTTAAATCTGATTGACTAAGCCGTTTGTCCAGCCGTGACATCACTGACAATAACACACATCTCTGAGCTCTTCACATTTGTATCAATGCGTGATATACAGTTAATGTCCCCAATATTTGGCCACTAGATGGCAGTATTTAATTGTTAGAGACACCGCTATCGTGTTACTTGACGATTAGTGTTGACTTTAAAAACCGGTCTACATTTCTTCATGGAAGAGCAAATTAATAATGATTTTTCTTTCAACAAATGCATTTATGAAACATTTTTTTTATTTATTTTAGTGTGTTTGCATTTTATAAAAGCAATAAGACACTTGAGGTTATGTATTATTATGAATAAATCACGGAAAGTAATTGCATTAATAAATACTTCAGGACCCGCACAAATCCTTCATACCATTCAGGGTGCAGAACAGTACCTCTGCTGGCACACAACCTCTACTATAAACACCATACCTTACATGGCGCTACACTTACTACAATGCAGCTGTACAACGTTTACCACAGTGAACATGTGCACACTACACTAAATTTAAAAAATCAACTGTAGGGGAGCAAATTTAGTGTTTTACCGCTATTCAGCAAGAAGCTGCATGACTTTGTGACATGCCGGACGCATCACATTTGAGGTAGCTTGGTTACTACATACTGAAGTACCCAATATGCCTGCCCTTCCCGGTTTAACATATTTAGGTTCCACTGTATGGAGCCTAGTCCCTGCACTGTACAGACAGGCCTTCCCCAAACTGCTGAAGTGTGCCATTTTAATTTGAGTGTCTCAGGGTGTAACGTTAAGTACAGATACAACACTCACATGCTTTAAATTTTTTATTTTAGCTCCATTGACTCTGCGCTTCTTGCTGTTCTCAGTTTGAGGAAATGTTGAAAAGTTTGTCTGTGGCAGAAAAAAAAATAAAATAAAATGAAAAAAAAATATATATATATGTATTTGATGTTTTTATGTTTTTTTTTATAAATCCAAAACTCAAACTGAGGGCATGTGATCAGGGGCCACTGCAGTGTACACAGCAAACACACAGTGCTGTGCTGATAAAAACCTTCCATACGCCTGCATGTCTTACATAACCCTCCTATACCATAACACGCAGCACATTCTCCCCCTGCCCCTCCACAGAGCCCGGCCTGGGGCAGTAAGGGGGGGGGTTCAAATGGCTGTGTGGTCTGACTAGGCCCAGCTTACCAATGTTGCACCAATGAACTTCAGCGTTTCCTCACCCACCCATCAAATGCCGTTGATTCTGGGCTCCATGACACTGTGTCACTCCTTGCCATGGTTGGTGCGGGGGAACGCGGCTGCCCTGCCATGGTCGATTGAATAAACAGTGACCTGCCGACTGGAAAAACAACCCGTTTTTAGATTCACAAGAGAACAAGACAAACAGGACGGACCTGATGGACGGGAACAGTGCGTCAAGAGGGAGAGGGAGATACGGAGGTTATCTGCATGTTGCATCATCACTTATTTATTATTCGTGTTAAAACATGTTTAATAACATGAACTACCAGTTACAGGGTTTTATTTAATGCTTTATGAGAAGAATAAATTAAAGCACTTTCTGAGAATAAACCTGTAATAAATGCGCAATAAACGTATTATAAACATGTAATAAGCATGCAAAAAACAAGTTACAAACATAAACTAAACATGCAATAAACCTGTAATAAACCTGTAATAAACATGCAATGAATGTGTTATAAATGTGTAACAAACATGCAATAAATGTAAAATAAACGTGTAAAAAACATGTAATAAACAAGTAATAAACATGCAATCAACACGTAACAAACATGTAACAAACATGTTATGAACATGCAAATAACGTGTTATAAATGTGTAATAAACCTGTAATAAATTTGTAATAAAAGTGCAATAAATGTGTAATAAACGTGTAATAAACATGTAATAAATGTGTAATAACATAAACAAATAATAAACATGTAATACACAGGTAATAAACATGCAATAAACCTGTAATAAACATGCAATAAATAAGTGATAAACAAGTAATAAACACGTAATACTCAAGTAATCAACATGCACTAAACGTGTAATAGACATATTAGTAATGTGTAATAAACATGCAATAAACAAGTGATAAACATTTAATAACATTTAATGAAGTGCAATTAACATACAATAAATATGTAATAAACAAGTAATAAAAAAGAAATAAATATGTAATATACATGCAATAAACGTGTAATAAACATGTACTAAACGTTATAAACATGTACTAAAGGTGTAATAAACAGGCAATAAACAAACAAAAAAATGTAATATACATGCAATAAACAAGTAATAAACATGCAATAAATATGTAATAAACCTGTAATAAATGTGCAATAAACGTTCAATAAATGCTTGTCCCCTCTGATATATTGAATAGTGAACCTCTCGCTATCCACTTGCACTGTTCCTCCTACCCTAAAAACTGCATCCATAACTCCTGTTTTTAAGAAACCTGATTTGGATTCCACTATTCTTTGTAATTTTCAACCCTTCTCGAATATTCCTTTTATCTCTAAGATTCTTGAGCGTGTCATCTTAACACTAATAGCATTTTTTAAACGTTTCAGTCTGGCTTTCGTCCACAGCATAGCACTGAAACTGCACTCCTTATGTTCTTAATTACCTGCTCTGTTTAGCTGATCATGGCTTTGCTCCACTTTTGGTCCTTTTTGATCTTGCAAGTGCTTTAGACACTGTTGATCACAACAGTCTTATTTCAAGGCATTCGGAGGCGGGACTTCCTGATATGGTATTAGCCTGGTTTAAATCTTATCTGACTAACAGGGGATTTTTTATTTGCCCAGGAAATACTATGTCTGTGACTGCCACTGCCGAACAGGGTGTGCCGCAAGGCTTCGTTCTTGGACCTCTTTTATTCCTATACTTCCAATTGGCTCTCTCATTCAGAAATGCGGTCTTTTCTTTGACTTTTTAGGCCATAACTTTGGAACTGTTACAGCTATGAACACAGTTCAAAGTATGCCACAATCTTCATGGGCTGAGCATTCAAAGCCCTCTCTGTAGTTCTACAGAAATACAGGTCTAGTCTTTCACTGCTATGCTGATGACATTCAACTCTATTTAACTCTAAAGCTAAGATCTTTAAACCCTCCTCTCCATTTTCTTTTTCTCCACACACTAATTGTATTTCTAATCTGAATTCTTGATTATCTGCAAACTTTCTTAAAAAAACGAGTTTCTATTTTTTGGCACCAAGTACTATGGCTGAAGTGCCCTTGAGCAAGGCACCTAACCCCAATTGCTCCCCGGGCGCCGTATAAAAGGCT